>VZTF01002689.1:531328-793292 GCA_013397755.1 Cnemophilus loriae
GAGGAGGGAGAGGAGGAGGAGGAGGAGGGTGAGGGAGAGGGCTGTTCTTCCCACACTGTGCTGGCTGCATCAGGCCGAGCGAGGGGGGCTGCTGGAGGTGGCCAGAGGTGGGGGCCCAACCCAGCCCGTACCCGGAGCGACAGGGGACTGGGCCGAGCCCACCGGCCCCAGGGCGGGGAGGGGGGGCTCAGGCCAGCAGCTGGTAAAAGGGGGCCAGGCCCGGCCCTTGGGGGGAGCAGGGGAGAGGGGGGGGCCAGCCAGGCCCTGGCCCAGAGGCCTGGCTTGCCTTGGACCCCCGTTCTCCTCCTGTTACCTGTTGGAACGCTGGAAGCCAAAGAGGAAGTTCCAAGTGTCCAGCTCCCTAAATACTGTATCTCGCAGAGGGCGTACCTTAAATGTCATTGGCCCACGACACCCTGCGACGTCCAAAGGACCTGGCAGGGTGAAATTTGCCTAGAAACCTGTCAACCCGTGACGGTATGCAAACCCACAGATCGTTTAGCAACCATTTGTACTAGTTCAGCTGTTTCAGGTTGAATGATACTGCTCTTCTGTAAATACCACTGTATAGTATTTCTACTAAGAGTTTTTGGAAGCAACAAGAATGATATAAATAATTGAAACTACTGAAATCTGCAGTGTAAACCAGAGTCCACAAAGTTAATCTGTATACGATAAGTATTAGTGGTTTGTTAATACCATAATGCTTTATTTTGGTCAGAAGGATAATTTAATTTTGTATTTTCAGTGGTCCAAATATATAGTTCAAGAAAAAAATTGCAACAGCTTTTATAGAGGATATTCATTTCAAAGTTTGAAGGGCTGTGCTCAAAGAAAAGATTAAAGCTACAGCAGTAATTAGGAATTGGATAAGGGAGGTGAATTGGTTCCTCTGGAATCCGGTGTTACCTGCAGTAGCAAAACTGGTATCTGTGGCAGTGTATAAGAGTGCTTATTAAAACTTACCCTGTGTCCAAGATAAGGCTGCATGCACAGTAGCTTGGCCGTGTCTTTTTCCATTCAGAGATTTCCAAACTGGAATTGCCACTTTTTAAATGTACTTTGCAAAATATTTTCAGACTACTTTCTGTGACTTTATGCAATTGAACTGAGTACTCAAAGGCAAGTCGGCTTCTTGGTCATTTTTCTTTTAGGCAAAATATATTGGACTAAGTATTCTTGCATATATGTATATGTCAGCGTTAGAATGAAATAGTAAAGATGTGAAGAAATACTATTTTCAATCATCTAAGCAATTTAGAATAAAAGTGCTAACATCACTTCATGCTGATTCTGACATAATTCAAACCATTATTTTAGCTACCAATTAAAAAATAAAGTGTGATGTATAAATGCACCTCTGAACTGATAAATGCAATTTTGAAGCATCATGAAGCATAACCTAGTGCCTTTACTTTCGTACAGTGAAACTATATTTCAGATAAAAAAAGAACTCTGGAGATTAGTTAGCTAGTTGTGTGAAAATTACTTTTTAGCTGGATATGTAGAAGGATGTAAGCTAAAAACAAATACCATATATTTTAAAGTTTGGAAAACTCCTCTAGTAGGGGAAATTTAAAGTATTCAGCTTATTAGCATCCTGGAAAAAAAAGACAGAAAATTATTCCTTCAGAATAATTAGCATAATAGAGGAGGGTTTCACTATAGCCTTGTTTTTGCCACTGCAGTCTCTCAGGTCAAGAAAGAAGATGATATAGTTATACAATTGTTTTATTAGTATATTAAAATGAGTGTGTTGGCTTTTCTTATGCACCCATCTTTTAATATTTGGAAAGGGCCCTTCAATTCTTTTTGTACTTCCTCATAGTTTGCAAATCTTGCTTTGAGCCTCTAAGCTGGTTTCCAAAATTCAAAACTTTTTTCTCGAGGAGAAATAATTTTGAGGCTGTTTCTTTTCTTACAGGTGGGAATGATAGTGCCAAGAGAGCTGTTCTCTGCCTTCCTGAACATCTTTGATCATTATTCTGTTTCTGAAAGCTATCCTAACTTTGTTCCATAACCCCAAATGACAGTCTTCCCTGGCTGTTGGATGAGCCCTGTGTATCCTGTCTTCCTGTCAGCAGTTCATCATTCAGTGTTACCACACTTTAATGTGACATATTATACAGATATGGTCTATTGGTCTCAGGTTCTTGGAGTTAGCTGCTAGACATATTTCCTACAAGGAGTTTCCTTTGGCTGCTTGAACAGTTCCAAAACCTGTTTATAAAATTGGACTTCAAACCAGTTTTTCCTATCTCATTTTTCATTTATCCACAGCATTGACAGTCATCAGTGAAACACTCTAAATATGTAAATCCTCTGTCTTTATGAAGTGATCTGTTGGTTGATCCAGTAACTTGCCAACACAAAAGCAATTCTTGTCTGCAACTGTGTCTGTACTGCTAGTCCTGAACCTGTGTCTCTTCCATTTCGTGTCACCATCGGCTTTCATTACTACTTGATTTTTTTCATTTAGAAAACAGTTTATTTTGTAATCTCTAGATGTTATTTAACTGAAAACATTTTAAACTTTGGGTTTTTTTGATGCTGTGTTACTTCATTTTAATTCTATTTATAAATATATCCATATTGTATCTGTAATTCACAGTAAGAAAAATACTGAGAGAACCTTTATGCAGAGGGGGAAAAAAGGGACCATGTGCTGCCATTCAAGAATGTATCTTTTAAAACCTCTGTCTGTGAAACTGTTTTATTAGGGAAATTGTTCCGTCAGATTTGAATTCTAATTGGGTTTCCACAAATAATTTTAATTTTTTTTTTCTTAGATCAGGAGCTGTTGAATCAGCATCTGAGTGCATCTGTCCTGTCCCAGGCTACCTGTAAGGAAGCTGTTTTTCATCTTCTGTTTAAACACCCACGAGGTATGTAACTTCTTAACCCTTAAAATATATTTAAACTACTGATGTTACTTATTTTATCATCTTAACCTGCAACAAGTCACAGTTTCCTAAAACATGATGTACAAGAGTGGAAAAGTATGTAATTGCTAAGAAAATTATTTTTAAAATAAAATTTTTGTAGTTTGAAGGATCAGTTAAGAAGAAAAAGAAAAGGAAAGAAATTGTGAAAATCAATGAGTTAGACATTTATAACTGCTTTTACCTTTTACTGAATTAACAGAAAAAAAAAAGAAAATTGACTTCAAAATTATTTCATTCTAGATACACTTATGTTTCTCTTCAGCCTTGTCAGTCACTTCAACTCGTTTTTGTTTTGTTTGGGGAGGGGGAGGATTGTTTATTGTTTTTTGGTTTCGTTTATTTGTTGTTTGCTTGAGTTTTTTTAAGATAGTTTTTTAGTTGGAAAGTACTGCATTCTGTATTTTCCTATGAAAATTTTCCCAGAAACTATAGACCTGATGAACTATCTGTAAAGAATTAAACTATTTGGTTTAATTTCCTGAATTAAATTTTAGATGTCATTGCTGGTCATATCTGATCTAAGACGGGATGTGAGAGGAATGAATTGCCTTTAGTGCTGTAATTTTACCAAAATTTATTTATGACTTGTATATGATAATAATTGATTTATTTGATTTATCTGATAAGGCTTGGATTATCACAGAAATTGCATATTTTAATAATTTCAAATTATTCAATGCTGAAGTGTAGAAGATAAGTAGATTTCTGTACTTATTTTAAGTATTTTTCCTACTAATTATTTCTATTGATTACTTCTCAGATATGCTTGCTAATTTCAGAGCACACAGTTAAATTATTCATATCTTCAATTATGTACCAAAGAAATTAATTTTCTTTGCTCATATCTCCCACAAATATGTGTGAGCATCTGTTTCGTGTTAGTATAGATATCAGAATGAGCCATATCATTTTCTTTGAAGAAATAGTTTCTATCTCACATTACAGATCTGGTTTAGAAATATGAAATGAGGATCACTTGTTTACAATTTCATTCAAAAGAATTTGCCATATACTATGATTTTCCTGTGGATGTACTTGACAGATCTTTATTTTTTAAAGGGTGTTGCAGACCTTACTGTTCCCAGCAAGGAACTATTTTTGTTTTCTCTTCTGGAAGCTCACTATGCCTCCAAACATTTCTAGTTGATACACAAAGAAGGATTTAGAAGAAAATGAGGTGTAAGAATTGATCTGGATGTCATGTCATTTTTATATATATACATTTCTCATGGTTTCACTCCAGCCAGGAGCCAGCCCCGAGGCAGCCACTCACTCATTCCCCCAGCAGCAGGATCAAGGAGAGAATTGTAAGGGTAAAAGGCTGGAAAACTCGTGGGTTGAGGTAAAGACAGTTTCATATGGAAAGCAAAAGCCATCCATACAAGCAAAGCAAAACAAGGAATTCATTCACTGCTTCCGAAGGGCAGGCAGGCGTTCAGCCATCTTCAGGGCCCCGTCATATCTAACAGTAACTTGGGCAGACTCCAAACATCACTCCAGACATCCCCCCTTGCTCCTTCTTTCTGCCACTTTATGCTGTGATCCATGATGTCACATGGTCTGGAACATCCCTTTGGTCAGTTTGGGTCACCTGTCCCGGCTGTGCCTCCTCCCAGCCTCCCATGCACACCAGTCTCCTCACCAGTGTGGCAGCAGGAAAAGCAGAAAAGGCCTTGGCTCTGTGTAAGCCCTGCTCAGCAATAACAAAAACATCCCTATATTATCACCACTTTGTTCAGCACAAATCCAAAACACTGCCCCATACCAGCCGCTGGGAAGAAAGTTAATTCTACCCCAGCTGAAGCCAGCACATTTTACACAGACATATATAAAAGCTGTAGCTTTTGCCATGACCTTAACATATATTTTTTTTCCACAGAAGCAGTGAGGAACTGTCCAAAACAATCTAATTCATGTACACAGTAAAACTGAAAGTGCAATCACTTCACAGAAATATAAGAGCAGCGAAGCAATCTTTAAAAGTTGTACTTTTTCCTCATTTTTTATGTCTGAAATATCTTAATGACGTGATCAGTAGATGAAGATCAGATTAGATGCAGGTGTTACTGCTTACCATTATTCCCTATAAAAAAGAAACAATACTTTGAAAATGTGTCGTAACTAAATATTATTCTTGATGGACTTGCTGGAATATGATTTTTAGATCATTTTATGAGCAACATTCATGCGTATGGAAAAACTGTGCTTGTTGCTAATTAATTAATTATTTTTTCCTCACTCACTCTAAAAACTGAGGGGAGAAATTCAGAAATAGTGAGATCATCTGAGAATCTAGGAGTCATTTTTTCATCATCCTTTCACAAGAAATCCAAAATACGAGCCATGCTGTGAAATTGGTGCTCATAGCAGAGTATCCTTTTCCCCTGCCCTGGCTTCCCAGTAACACAAACTGTGTTACTTCACCCAGTCCTCGTCGTGAAGGTTTGATCTCATTTGCATTCAACCTCCAGTCACTGCATTTCATGGCTCAGCGGCTGTTCTGGGTGATCAGTAAGCCTCTTTGTTGTAACCACGTGGTGCAGAATCAAACACGGCGGTTGGCTGAACCTGCTTTTTAGATATATCTCTCCATATTTCAGCACAAGTTTTATATTTTAAAACTTCTATATTTTAGGCTGCCATGTCACTTGTATCATGTTTATCTCTTTTCCCGTGGAGAACTCCATGATTAACTCTTAAATTTTTCCTTTTAACTTTGATTTCATGTAAAATATATATGTTTATTAACTTTGCCGAGCACTTAGGAAGGAAAGATGAAATATATTTGATAAATGTATTTAATGTTAGTGAGACATTTTCGGAAAAGCTGCCTGCAGTGTAAAACCAGTTGATGACAATCAAATTTGAGATACTAAAAGATGTGTATGCTCTTTGGAAACATGTTACTATTACAGTTTCATATTTTATTCAACATGCTTTGAGAAAGCATTTTAGCATACTTTTAATGTCATTTACAGTCCACTGTGATTACAGATAATTTGACTTTTAAACTAATTTCACCTTAGAAATGGCATAAATTTTGTTCAGGTCCTCAGGCCATTTCCCTAAAATATTAGATTTCAAAATTTACTTCTAGAATTCTATACTTATTTGCATCTGCTTTTTTCTTTCAGTAGTTTTGTATGCACAGTCTGTTTTTTCTATTATTGCTTTCAAAGACTGAAAAAACAACAAAACTAACATACTTGATTGCCCTGGTTGTCCGTAGTTCATCTGTCTCTGTTTCTTTTATAATGCTTTCATTATCTCAAAATGACTTGAAGAGCCAGAAAAAAGAATAAAAAGAGCTGTGAGAAATACTTCTCCATTCTAGCAGACTATTTTGAGAGCATGGTGGAAAACACTAAGTTTTCTTTCCTCTTCTATGTTTTAGCTGCGTTTTATGACCATTTGTTCAGTCACTCACAACAAGCAGAAATAATTTTACACTGTGTAAGTTCCATCAGAGGTTCTGTTGAAGGCAACCATCAGTGGCTCCAGCTGTGGGTATATTCAGTTCTTAGGACTGCAGATCATCTTTTCTTTCTACTCTACTGTCTGTCACTTTTGGGAAGGGGCACAGTTTGCTAGATCAGGTTGCCTTTAACATCTCAATTTTTTTATGCACTACTACTACTACTTCTGTCGCTGCTCCCAAGGTGCTGTTAGGGCTGGCTTTGTGACAGGGTCCAGGATTAACTCCAGGGTAAATTCAGTGCAAAGTCAGGCTTTACTTTAGTTGTTAGGTTAGTGTGAATATAGAACAGAGGCTGGCTGATTGGAGACTGCATCTAGATGGGGAATTACTGGCTGTTGGATACCTAGTAGAAAAATCTATGGGCCATGTGTACTCAGCACCAGTCTGTCAGAGAAAGGTTTACTCACAGGCT
This sequence comes from Cnemophilus loriae, assembly GCA_013397755.1. Lineage (NCBI taxonomy): Eukaryota > Metazoa > Chordata > Aves > Passeriformes > Corvidae > Cnemophilus > Cnemophilus loriae. The sequence goes on from VZTF01002689.1 coordinate 538,164, forward strand.
GTATCCTGTTGTAGACTGGTGATTGTCCCTGGCTGTTGGAGGTCCCATGAGTTGGTGGTCAGTTAACCAGGAGCTTCATGAGAATATTTTAGTACCATCTTGACTGGATTTGTCCTCTGAGTGAGAAACCTACCTGTCCTCCTGTTGCTGTTGAGGTGGCCACGACACAGTATAAGCAATGCCTCGGACAAGGGTGAAAAGCCATTTATTCAAAGAGACAATGTCTTTTATACACTTTTGTATGTTATCATTCATGTTACACATTCATTGGCTGCTAAATGACTACAACAGACTCATTGGCTATTATTTAACTACAATATATTACCACTGGATAGCTGTAACCTAACCCTGCAGGCACTCAGGAAAATAGCAGGTGCAGATATGTTTCTGTTCTCTCCTTCTCTTGTTTATACTTCGTGCTTCTGCTAATCTTACAATTCCCATGGGTAAAACTGAATTCTCAGGGATACACTGTGATTGTGCCTGAGTCGAGATCTGGGAAGGTTTCAGACCAGCAGTCTGTTCCCACATCCTCCACCTTAGAGTATGAGATTTCTTCGTCCCGAGATCACTTTTGTTGTGGGCGTCTTTTTCTGTGTACAGAGAGACTTTGCAAGCAGGATTTGTGTAATTTCAGAGTAGACAGATTTAGTTTATGGTCTGATACATGTGGTACATAACCAGGACTAACACACTGCTAGGTTAGGTATTACCGTGGTCAGTATTCCCAGTGAGACATGGGATGTATCCTTGCTGCCCAGGTTGTCATTAGTCATTTGGGGACAGGTCAGCCTTTGTCCTGGAATGGGTTCATCCATGATATTGCTGGGTTGCCAACTTCTGATTCTTTGTTTTCTTTCTATAGATTTTTTTATAGCTGTTCACTTCAGAACTTTTTTACTGAGTCCTTGAGTTGTTACTACTGTTCTATGTTCTAACTTTCTTAGATATTTTCTCACACCTTACCACTTTTCTAAGTAGAATCAATCCAAAGTTGTGATGCTCTGCTGTACCTAGATAGACTCTGCATCACAGACAGCTGAACTGCTACTCGAAAGATTGCATGTGCTTTTGAAGAAATTGCTGTTTATGCTCCCCACAAAATAGCGCTCTTGAACCTAGTCTATGCAAGGCACAATGACTTCCCTTCCTGGCCCTGTTTGGGTATCTGTCTGTGTGACTGTTCCTTGTTTCAACCTCAGGCTGGCATTTTCCCTCGTTCAGTTTTCTCTGACGTACTATCATGGTACCTGGAAGCTTGTACAGATGTAGATTTGCTTTGTGAAATTTCCATCAGAAAGGAAGGCGTGGGATCCCTGCCTAATCCATGCACATGGTATTTTCCTGGTTGCTGAATCACCCTGGCTTGCCTCTCCCCTGTGAAACCATTCTGAAGGAACAGTGTCCTCATGTTATAAGCTGACAGAGAAACAGGGTGTCATTACTCAGTCCTGGGATGTGACAGCACAAATGATGTGGTCTAAACCATATTTTTCTCCAGAGATGTGCTGACAAAATCAATGAGTTGAAGCTGGTAGCATTCCTGAGTGCTGGTTGTCTCTGCTGTCAGCAAGGAAAACCTTGAGGAGCTCTCTAAAGCCACAGCACACCTGAGGCTGTCCTCACGTTGGGAAAATCAGTAGAGAAATCTTTGTGTCATGTCTTAAGGCACTCATGCCTTCTAATATAAGAAGGATAAAGCTTAAAGATTTTTTTTTTGTACTTCTCTGCAATCTCTTCAGGCCATACATATTTATGTATGTTTATTTGACCTGTTATATGCCCTCTTTTTACCTTTGAATTTTGCTTTCTTTACAGATTATATGTTGTAGACAAATCTTTATATGTGTTTGCCAGGAATCCATTCTAGTGAAATAACGTGAAGTTAAGGAAGCGAAAGGCAGCACTGTAACAATAAGCAAAAATTCTCAGTTACTATTCTCTTAAAAACAATCCTATGAGTTGAAGAACAGTACGTTCTCTTGACTGTGTAAGAAAATGATTTATCTATTTCAGCATGCTCTCCTGATATTGCAAAAGAAGAGAGAAGAAAAAAAGATATTCAGGATGCAAATAAAAGAAGGGAAGACATCAGAAAGCCAGATTTTGCACAGTCTCATGCAGATCCACGTAAGACTTCCCATGTGGATTTATCATGAAAAACAGATTTTCAGGCCATAATTGCCTCACAGATTTTAGCTAGGCCATGCAGTAGGTTTCCTTCAGAATATCATGATTTGTTACTGAACATCCAGGGTACAGTACTTCAGAGCATTTAAACTATGCAAATCAGCCTCAGGGGAGGCTGCTATTTCACATTATCTTGGCCTATTTCTCTATTTAAAAAATATCTGCTGTGTTTTATAATTTGATAAGAAGTTATCTCCTTCAATTTCAATAGAACTAGAAAATGAAAAGATGATTAATTTTGACTTAGAATAGCATATTGCTGCTAATCTATTTGATAACAGCTGTGGATGGACAAGATGGAGTCAGGATGTGCCCTTGAATAAGACAGAACTTCTTAATTCCTCCCCTCTTCCTGATTCTTGCTTCTAGCCTTCACCTGTTTAGGTAATAAACCCAGTGAAAACTCCAGAGACACAGATTTGTTTCATCCTGTAAATTACTCAGTAAATCTATGTCTAGCCCTAAATTGGCTATAAAAAATTATCTGCACTAATCTTTTGTTTCCGGCAGCACATGCACAGTGAGGAAATTACCAGCAGTATCGAGCAGTTGTTTCTTGAGCTAATTAAGAAGCTTGATTTTCTAGATGTCAGTTTTATTTTCACTTTCCCTGTCCTCCTCTGCTCTTGGAACAATGACATCTCTGTCTCCCATTAATTCATCTGTGCAAGAGCCTTCCACATCCATGCTGGACCCCAGGCATACACTGAAGACTAGGTTTCCCTCCTGCCCTAAACTCGCTAATTTGCTGACTGAGAACTACAATTGTTGATTTTGCTGATGAGCTTTTCTTCATTTGTGTTTCTAAATTGACCTTCCTTGTCTGTCCAGCTGTTGAGTTCTGAGAAACATTGAAGGTATGTTGGAGATGCGCTTCTAACCTTGCTGAGAGAGGATAGAAGACTAAAAATCAAAGAAACAACCAAAAAAAACCCCATCCTACTGCCATTAGTATTAATAGAAAAAATGTATGGAAATTTGGAACAATTACAGAGATTTTTTTTTTCCTATAGAGGTTGAAAATAATTACAGAATTCTTGAAAATATTCATTTAACATTTTAAAATGAGGAGGTGGAGTATCTGCGGGAAAGAAATTGAACCTTTTCTGTAAGAACTTTTGGAGATGGAAGATCATGATAAAAGTTTAAATTTTTCAAAATTTGGTCTAAGGGTTTGAGGGAAAGAAGAGCTAGTTGGCTTGAGCTTTCTCTTTTTTTGTTGTTTGTTTTCATTACTTTCATTACTTACAGGAAAGAAGAAAATTTAAACTTACTGTTTTGGGTAACTGTGTAGGGCACAGATTTTATTTTAAAGCATAAGTGCTAGAAGGCATTATTGAAACTAATCTTTCAACCTTGATGTTTTATGCCTTTAAAGTGCTTGATAATTACACTATTGAACTAATGTTCTTTTTTTCTTACACTGAGTTTTTCTAGAACTTTTTTTGTCAAATGTTTTCATGGATTTTTTTTTTCTTTTAGTCAATGAAGAATGGGTCTCAAGTATAAGACAAGCTAAGGGAAAGTAAAATTATATATATATGTATATATATTTATATATTTAGTATGAATTAAATAGTTAAACAACAATTTTTACCCACAGTGGTAACAGAATTCTCAATATAGTGGTGCTCTCTTTAAAGTCAGTGAACCATTGAGGGTTTTCTTAATCAGAATTTGGCTTGCAGAACATTGTGCACTTCAGCTCGATTTTAAAGGTCTTATTTCCCTAGTGTTAAGCTTTTTACATATCTGTGATGGTCTCTGTTCTGACCCTTTTTTTCTCATTGCGAGTAGCATGAGATGTTCTTAGAAGTCCAGGCTCCAGTGCAGTGTGAGGGGTCACTTGGCACAGGTATTTAGAAGTTAAGACTTTCTTGCAAACCTTTGGTACTCTCTGTAACTGCTGTGAGCAGCAGAATGTGCCTTGAATCTCTTTTGGAATTCAGTGCAATGTAGCACAGACCCAGGTGTGTTACATAAGAGTGTCTCTTTTTTTATCTTGCATTTGTGTAAAACCCAATCACACAAGTCAAATTTATGAAATCAGATCATTCCATAATTGTCCTGCCAAACAATTAACTTGCTTCTACACGTTTTCCACAGCTCTATGAATTCTTTTGTCTACCTTCTCTACTCAGAGTTCTACAACCATTCAATAGATACATATTTCTGTTGCTGTTTGAAAATGTTCTGAGTTTTGATTATATGAAATCTCTATGTGAATTGTAGTCAGGAACAAATTGAAAGGAAAGCAGGGTTTTTTTTCATTTTTTTTAATTTTTTTTTTATTTTAGTCACAAAGTCGTCAGGACTAGTTGTTTAACTTGGTTAGGAAAGCTGTCAGAGTGTGCTGGGCATGCAGATGTGCATTTTCTCCTTCTTGGCGAAGCCTGTGTTGTCTGAGCTTTAGTTTTGCGCTGTATGTGATAACTAGGTCCAACATTTTTTACGAGTAGCAGAAAACGTCCTGCTGAATAAGGAGGTTTAACATTTAAGAGGGTCTGTGTTCTCTCCCCTTAGCATCCCATAATAAATTTTATACACACTCAAATAATATGTTTAGCTCTGTGCTAGGGTATGTGATTAATTGAAATAATAGCTGCTAGCAGTTGAATTCACGAGTCAGATTATTCATTATAGGGAAAGATGCGCTTGTTTTGTTCAGTTCTTGGCCCAGTAGCATATTTGAATCTGTTGAATTTCAGGTAAGTAAGACAATTCCCAGATAGCAAAGAATTTAAATTTAAACATCTGTCTCACTTGAACTTTAATTACAGGAAATGTAAATGTGTACTTTAGGCATGTATTCTATAACTGCTGTGGTGTGATTAGGGGTGGGATTATTTGTGTGGCTAATTGTTTCGATAAATACTTCAGTATGCCAATATCTATATGTTCACCTCAAAATTATATATTTCAATAATGCTGTAGCTCCAGTTCTTGCCAAATGGGGTCTTTAAAGCTGTTCTCCGAAGGAGGGGAATAATTTAATTAAAATGAACATTGTATTCTTCATACTCTGCTGCTTTCATTCTTCCCTAGATATTTTGTCATACTATTGCTAAGATTAGCAAATTATTCAAAATATTTCTTTATGAGAAAGATAATAAATTATTCACATTCTCATTAAAAATTGATATCTTTCAGTTACCAGGGGGAATTTGGATTCCCTGATTTACTTTTCTGTCACAAAGCCCGAATGATTAGGCAGGACCTGTTTTGATTTGATAAAGCCATTGGGATTGTACCTGTCTGAGTGTATTTGTATTTGCAAAAAGAATTCATATCACTGGTACTTCTTCTCACTTCGTGTAAGTCTCAGCAAAAATTTATCTTTCTCTTCTCTACGTTTTATGATGCATACAGGATCTTTCAGCTTTTACAATATTTATGTGAAATCCTTCTTGTTTACCTGAAGATCAGGTTGATACCTTCAGACTGTAGTAATCAGTAATGTAATCAACATTAGTAACAATCTTGCATCTTACAATAAGAAACTTAGGTTTAAGCAATATTTATTTCTTCAAGCTCAAAACCCACCCAGGCTCCAAACCAACACAGGAAAAAGAGACTTGTGGGCACTCCTGCTGTGTCTGCTGTGTGAAAGATGAGTGTGCTGTAACTGTAACCCAGAGTTTGCCTTTATTTCCACGTGATGCTTTTTCTTCCCATAAGTCATAGTATAGAAGTCAACGGAGGGGATTTTGCTGTGAAGTAAAGAACATCAGTTGTGTGTTCTTAGAGGAATGCAGAGCCAGGATTTATGTTGCAAAGAGCTGAAAAGTGTTTGAATTGTGACCTTTATTGTAACAAGGAGTAATACCTCACAACCACTGAAGCGTGCAGCGCAAAATTCTTCATTGCACATCAGAGTTTGTGTTAACAACGTACGTAAGATGCTTTATTACACTCATAGTAACTTGGTCTAGTATCATTTTTTGCTGAGTGGAGGGAAATCAAGCTTACTTCTTTGCACTGTAATGGCATCTTTTGAGATGACAACACATTTAAAGGGTCATGAGAGCATTGGAAGAGTGTTTTACTTTCTCAGACTCCTCTTACTAGGATATTATTTTTACCATGCAGTAGTTTATGTGCAAGGATTTTACTCTTTTTGCTATTAATATGCTACATTAGGTATAACCTGTGTTTGCAAAAATAGTTGAAACCTTTGAAATTTAAGTGGGTAATGAAAGTGCACTGAACCTTAAGTACTTTCCACATTCACATCTTGTCAAGGTACTTCATAATTTTATTTTCACAAATCTTTTACTTGAGAGAAGGAATTTAGCATTTTATTAATTTTAAACCAGGGAAACAGTGGTATAGGTGCAATAAAGGTTTTGCCTGCTAAAGCCGTGGTTATTTCGAAATAAAACCCAGAGGCTTGAAAGGTAAGCAGATCCTCTTTTCTCATAATCATTTGAAGCATTGGGAAAAAAAAATTTCATACAAAGTCCAAAAGGAGACTTAGCATGAAAACTAGCATGCAACCATCAAGAGGTCTGTGAAACTTTGTGATGTGACTGCTTCTTCTATCTCTAAATTAGAACTATTATCTGCCTCTTTAAGGTATTAAATTCAGTCTAGTTAACATGAGAGGATTTTTTGTAATAGATGAACTTAAATAAAGCAAATCATGTTTTCAGATGGCTTTGTTTGCCTGATTGTGTTATAAGAATGTTCTGTACACTGAGGTGAAAACTATAGTATTGCAACTATTTCTAATGTTGAGTTGTCTTTTATCTGATTGCTTCACAAGCACCGAAAATCCCTTATAAATTAAGTAATTTTCTCCTTCAGAAAGATACTAAGATAAAAAAAGGTTATATGCCCCTAAAGATTGATATCTATTAATTACAGGTAGCACTGCCTTTTCTACAATGCATGCTGGTAATGTCAGCTGATCCCTGAGGTTTGTTACCTTTTTTATTACCTCTGCTACATTCGAGCAGCAGAAACCAAAACCTGAATTGCATGCTGGCCTCTTAGGGGTTGTTCCAATTTCTTTTTTTCTATCCATTGTATACAATTTTCTCTTTTCCATTAAATAGGAAAATAGGAAAATAGGAATTTGATTGCTAAAGATAACTGTTTTTCAGACTTGTGTGAACAACGCGTTTTCTACATGCACAAACAAGCAAATCAGTTTTATCACAGGTGATAGCACATGACACTACACAATATAATAGCTTGTCAGTAGCTGTTGAGGAAATTTTGGATAATCCTTATCTTTCCAGCTTACTTTACACCCCTCCCTTCAGATATAAAATCACAAGCTGTATCCTATTAATCTTCTTATTGATTTATGCCTTTTCCAAATAAATAATTAATTTTTGTGTTATTTTTCTTTGATCTACAGATTTACCCAATTCTCCCAACTCTGAATAAAGTGGAAATGCCTTTTTTCCTGCTTTATGGTACCTCTATTGTTTGGTACCAATCTTATTGATTGAAGAAATTCACAGGTTTTTGTTAAACTTCTTGAATCCTATTTACTTCTAGAATCCCTCCATTTGGTATACAATGTTAATTAGCCTGGGTTGCCTTCTGCAGTTGTTGTTCATCTTTGCAATAAAAGCATGTTTAAATGATTCAAGATGAGAGTGAGAGATTCAGTGATCTCAAATTACGTAACTGACCAAAGAGAATTTTGGTGGCAATTTATTTGTTCTATCTCTCTAAAAAGCAGAATGTTGGTGATGAAGCATTTTCTGTCACAGGAAAAAGCAGGGACTGAAAACAAGTCAGTGTTATTCAGCAGACAAATTAAAAGTGAAACCTATTTTTAACAATGAACTTAATTAACTCTCAGAACAATTCTCAATGAAATGTGGAGGATTCACTATCACTAACAAGTTTTAAATCAAGTGGCTGTGTTTTTTTCTAATTAAATTCTTTTGTTCAAGAAGAGTTATTGAGAGTGAACTTTGATTTTTTCAAATGAGTTTTGAGAAATCCTATGTATTTAAGTCAAGTTAGGGGATCATAATGACCAAAATGTTTAGCAGTGAAAAAATGAAAAAATATCTCTGCAGAGTTCTGGATAAGCAAATATGCTTTAAACTTGCTTTTATTAGTACAACTCAAAATTGCAAAAAATACTTTGAGGTCTCTGAATTAACATTTTCAGAATTTCCATTTTTTTTTTTTTTTCTTATTCTTTTACTATATCAGGGTGAAAACAGGGTCAAGAAGTCAAGTACCATCAATAGATACAAACTGTACAAGCTTTCTTTTCTTTACCATTATAACTTATTGCCTCTAAAGAATCAGCATTTTAAGTTTTTTTGGTCATTAGTCTATATACAAAAGGAAGATATCTAAAAATGAAATTAAATTTTGAGATCCAATGTATTCAATCAGAAAAAGCAATCGATTGTAGGAAAATGAACTACTATTTTTTTAACTCTTTTTTTCCACTCTTCTACAACTCCTTGCTGCCGTGTATCAGAAAATAAACTTTTAATTTTTTTTTTCCTTTAGGTTGATACCAAATGACAGTTTGTAAAGATCTGTTCCTTGTCATCTTTACACACAGGAATCTTTTTCCTCTGCCTTTTCTTCAGCTGGCACCTGTGACAAACAGCTATTGGGAAATGCATTTGTCCCTGCATTTGTTCAGTGTTTGACTGCAAATCACTTGTGCCTTGAGCTGCTTTAGAGACTAAACCATATGGAGAGGAAAAATGTCTTAGATTTGAAGGCTGGCAGCTTCTTGTTTTGACAGATTGAAAATGGATTATCTTGACTGATTATGTTACTTGCATGAAAATTTTCATTCCCAGTTATCTCACCACAAGTTATTGTCAGTGGAAGTTACAGTTACCGACCTAAAATGTCTCCTTTCTATTGCACAAAGGTATTGTAGTTTTATCTGTTGCTATATTTTAACTAAGCTTTAGAAAAGAATCAGAAATTATCAGTTTTCTTCCTTCCTGAATCAAAAGAAAACTGGTCTCTTACTGGGAACTCAAACAATTTGTGCAAAAAAATAAGTACAAGCTAAATTTTAGACATTTGTTTCGTATTTCATGTGAAAATGAAGTAGTCATCTTGCCTCCTGAATTGTGGCTGATCGTGTATGATTTCCATTTCTGGATTCACACAGAGGTACTGGATCTGCAGCAGCCGCCCTTGTTTGGAAACACTGCAGCTCCCAATTACCACTGAGTCATCCAAAGCCTTCTGTATGATTCAGAATCATCCTGACACTGTCAAGTAATTTGGGTCCTTGATCCCTTCCAGAATATCTTAATATCAATTCCCGCATTTTTGGTTTCATTTTGTTTGTTTTTTTAATCTAGTTAATTTCCTACATGTTTGCTTCTAAGCATTTTGTTCTTCTTTTTCATGAGGCCCTCAAGCATATCCCTCTATAATAATCTCTGAATTTCAGAGGTCACCAGCTCATATATTTATCGGAGTTTTGGAATACTGATTACTGTTTGCTCTAAATTACAGCTACGGGGGTGATTTTAACCTTGTTCACACAACAGGAATCAATGCACAGTCCCCAGCCATGAACTGGTAATTGTCCTTGTGGCTGGAAACTCATGCCACATTTAGCCTATCCCTCAGGGAACCAGGAGAATTGTAATAATTATCATATTAACCACAGAAATTCAAGGGATAAAATATTATGATACTTGAATTGAAGTCTTAATGAAATTTTAGTATGATCTGTAGCTATACCTGAGCCTGACGGGTGGGTAGCTATGTGTCACATTCACTGATCCAACATCTCCTAGATCTTTGTAGCAGGGTTAAAATATTTCTGGATATTTCTAAACTGATGTGTCCTAAGGTGGTGTAATGATTGAGTAGCAGAAATGTACATAACCAGCATGTGAGATCACACTGACAATAAAAGATGATATTGTGTAGACATGTAGGTTTTCAGAGCTTGAAAAAATGGATTATGTCAGAAATCGTTACTTGTTAAAAAAAGAACAAGTCAATGTGAGTTACCAGTTTGTCCATAAAAATCAAAAATGTCTCTGAAGTAGAAAGGCGCTTGACAGCTCAACAGAGTTTCTTGCTAGAGAATATTGCTAATGTTTTTTTCTGCACTTCCTCTAGGGACAAATTATTGTTCTGTGATAGGCTTGATAAACTCTGGAGCAGGTTTTGCATGTCGATGAGAGCAGTCAGAACATAAGATGTATTCTATAAATTGTCATCCTAGAGATATGATTGCTGGCCTCTGTATGAGGCCGATGCAGTCAAGTCAGTACTCATTCCTAAAAATAAGATAAAATCTAGCAGCAGTGACATCTAGGCTATTGTTTGACTGCATTTTCTCCTGACCAAGGAAGTAATCAAGATGGCACCCTAATAAATAGAAAAAAAATGAACAGTCTTTGTCTGCTCTCAGGGATTTTCTTTTCCTACATGAAGTTTTATGAATTGAGCCTTGCAACCTTGTTTTCAGAGCACATGATTTTTATCTTTTTCTTTTTCACTTCCATAGACCACAGGAAACATCTTGAACTCATAGCTGGTATTAGGAAGAGAAGAATGGTTGGTTTAAGTACCAAGCTGTCTGTTGCTGTTGTTGTTAATGTCTTAGGCTATTTCTGTGTGAAGTCCACATTCTCTGAAGACATCAGCTCCTAGCTAAGCCCCAAATGCTTCAGTTACATTGCAGCAATATCCTGGCTGACCTCTGAATATTTTACCTGTAGGGACAAGGGCAAAGAACTCCATCTGAAAAGCTGTGAATAGGAGAAAAGTTTCATTTAAGGGGCCAACTTTTAGAATAGATAAAGACTGAGCCTGCAGCTCTAAAAACTGTTGCTCTGCCTAAGGATTTTTAATGAAATACAGAATTTTCTTTTGTATTTTATTTGCTTTTCTGCTTTGTAGGTAGGATCTTGACCACATATTCTCATTTAAGTCTGATTTCTTTTATTTTCAGGTGGAATAATAAGTGTAACTAATTACTTCAGAATTTTGGAATCTAGAGATTAGCTGCTGACAAGTGTCATTGTGTTAAACATTGTTTAACAGTAAACAGTGTTTAACATTGAGGCTGGCATTGCCACATGTTGGGTTTTAGCATGTTGTACACAAAACAGAGTGGGTCAAAAGGATACATAAGTGGAGCAATAAAAATATTTCTCTAATTTGATAAGCTAAGGAAAAGTTACTGTTAGTCCACTTACAATAATACTGCTGTTCATAGCGATGAAATACGTGTAGCATACTGTGTCATTCACAGAACTACTGTTTTTTAACACAAGTCAAATTAATGGGCAAATGTTACTTTTAAAGGGGGATTCCTCTTACCATCTTTATCTACTTTCTTGAACACTAGGAACCCAGAAAAAAAAGTGCAGAGATCAATTCTGCCTTACTACAGAAACCTGTAAACCTCAAATGATGAAGAGTGTACTTACCAGGATTATGAAAATGCATAACTCGAGTTATATATATATATATACATATATATGTGTGACTCACAGTCACACTGTTTCCAGTAACTGTCTGCTGTATGAAGTGTGATATGTCTTCTGAATACTTGTAGCAAGCAGTACAATTTTTGGTTGTATGTAACAAGTAGAAGGATGTAACAGCACTGGTGTCATTAGTGATTTCACAACACTTTGCAGATTTTGATTAAAATCTGCCATAGCTTTAGAACTTGACTGTGCTTTCAGAGAATAGACTAAGAGATACATACATCCGTGAAGTTTAAAATGAAAGTAAAAACACATCTGTCAAAAGTAATCAGATATTTGACATACGTCAGAAGTTCAATTACATCTGAACTGAAGCAATTACAGTTGCCTTTCAGCCATGAACTCAAGACACTTTTGTGTATGCTTCAGTCTAGAAAAAGATTAAGAAATAGGGAAGTTGTCATAGTCTTAATATACTTGCTAGTACTTTATCTTAAGGTAACACAAACTTTTCTTAAGAGAGAAGGGACAAAGTTTGGTGGGGTTTTTTGTGGTTGGGCACTAAATTGAAAGTCACAGTTGTTTAAGAAGCATATGCCATTTCTTGTGGGGCTCTTGCATTTTCAAAATATTTGTGTGGTTATTTCTGCTTTGTTGAGATTTTAGGCAGGTTGTGCTTGTAGAGTGTTTGGTTATACACAGCGCACAACTAACTCACTATAGCAGAGGGGCAGAGAGGTTGAGTGGGTGTGGATTTTCTGTTACTGAAGTAGAGAATTCAAGATCCTATTTTTAAAATACATAGCCATCTATCCCTCCATTCAGCTCAGCACTTTCCATCCACACTGTTTCTCGTCTTTCTTCTGTATAACTACTTATCAATTAATCTCTCTTGAGAATGTCAATTATACTTACAAATGTGTAGAACTAAAATGAATATTTAGCTAAGGAAAGGAAAAGTGACCTAATGTAACTGAGTTTTTACTTTTCTATTGTTTAGTCTGTCACAAATAGAATCACTCAAAGAAGTGTAGTATTGGATCTTTTACAGTGCTGATCTGGAAGAGGTTTTGCATCTTTTGCTTTGACTTTGAAGTTTGCCTCCTCCTTTCAGTGACTAAGGATCTAGGACATTACTATGTTGCAGACCTTTAGATTTTAGATGCCAGGATGATCTACAGAGTTTTATCAACATAAAATTTTCATGAGGAAAATAAGGATGATAAACAATTTTTAAATATATGAACTGGTGAAAGGAGGATGGGGTAGATCTACCATCTGTCGGACTACTGGGGGGAAAAAATAGATTTGGAAGGAGAAAGCAAGAGAAACTGCCATGAGGTTTTAGAACAAGTGTTGGACCATAGGATAAATAGAAAATTTACTACTTTCATTCCTGATTATTCCTCACTCCTTACTCTTATCTCTTTGGCGTTGCCTCTGCCAAATGACTTTAATATAATAGTCCGGCCTTCTCCACACATTCTGCTCTCTGTCTGCTGTGGCTTCATTTTGCAAGTTACTATCCATGCCTGTTACCCTTTTGCTGGTTCCTTGGGTGCTTTGTTTGTTCATTTTTCCATCCCTATTGCTGAACTATTCCCTGGCTTTACAATGATTTTCCTTCTCTGACATTTACCTCGTGTTGCTCTGTACTGCTCGGCTCAGCCTTGCTGCCTTACTGTTCTCGTATCCTTCATATGGATATGTCTTTCCTGATGTGCCACCCAACTGGATTTCTGTGAAATGAACCCCAAGCCCATCACCCCAGCGCCTCTGAAGGGAAATTGCAAAGGGATCCTGTGGTGTCAAGACAAATGCATAAGGCAACAGCAGAGATGTAAAATACAATTGAATGTGGCACCTATATGAATGTTGGTCCATTTGTTGTTTGATTTTTAGACAGATCTGTAATACCTACCTGAAGTCAAAGCTGCAGGTATCAGAGTTCAGAGGTAAGAGGGATGATCTGTGGTAAATGAGTTTAGGATTTTACATGATTTGTGTATTACTGCAGAAGATTATTACATCAAAATTTATAATCAGATGTGATAGGCAGGTGATGGAGACTTTGTTGTGAAATGTATTAAGTGACAATTTTATATTGGGGGTTAAAAAACTTTTTTATTTAGTATCAGTAAGAGAATGTGACTTTCATGATCTCTGTGACATTTATTTTTAAAATTTTTCTCAGAGTTAAAGATCTTAGGTATGCTTTTGCTTGTTTTAGATATCAGTAGAGAAATTATTTACTGCACTTGGCAACATTTTTTTCCTCAGTGTGTTTAACCATTGTAAGCATAGCTGTTACTGCACTTCAACAGTAAATATATATAATAGGTGTTTCTGTCAAAATAATTGTTTTGATTTTTACTGAAACTGCACTGTAAGCTATTAGTTAGACAAGGATAATTTTATAAATGGAAGGAAAACTTTATACTTGGCCTTTCAGACATGCTTCATTTAAAAACAAAATAAATTGCATTAAATGAAACAACATATTTAATTACTGAGCTCTGTTCTCAATCCATTAATTTTAATCTAAATAGCAAATGTTTAACATGTATCCATTATTTTGTACCAGAAAGAAATTGTTCTAAATGAAAACTCTTAATTAAATAACCCAGAAAGTCTCTGCCAGAAGTATGCAAAATTGTATTAACACAAGATCCATAAAATGGTGAACAAATCTTGTAAATGTGCTCTAATACATTTTATTGTGTGCTTATGGTAGTGGTGTTGTGAAGCTTTTATTTGTTCCATTTCTTTCTTAAAGCAACTTATAAAGTTTTAACCAGTCATTTGTGAAATTGTTTATTAGCATCTGAGCTGCATATTCATGACTTAATTTTCACAACTAAGTATTTCACCAACTGAGAGAGATTTTATTGTTCTGTGTAAGTACCAGAAGGGAGGGTGCGAAAAAGAAGGACAAAGGCTCTTTTCAGTGGTGCCCAGTGACAGGCAACACGGAAATTCTCATCTGAGCAAAGGGAAAGCTTTTCATACTGTCAGGGTGATCGAGCACTGGAACAGATTGCCCGGAAAAATTATGGAGTCTCCATCCTTGGAGATCTCCAAAGCCTTTTTGGACATGGTCCAGGTAGGTGACTCTGCTTGGAGGGGGCTGTTGGACCATTTGTCTGTCAGAGATCCATTCCAACTTCTTGGATTTTGTGAAGCTACCAGAGGAAAAGGAAAACGCAACTCTATCTTTTGGTGTGATAATCCATAATTCATGAAGCAGAGAGTCCCTTAGAAATGCAATCATTGTGGACCATCTGTGAAAGGAACCTCTCTTGCATCCCTCCTACCTAAATGAACTTTACTGAAGAAAGGAAAATGGCGATGTAAATATTAAAACATCAGATGAGACTAATTTAATTTTTGGCATTTTGCGTGGTTATTTTATTAGTTCTTTTACTTACTTTTTTGTATAGAACTTGAAATGACTTGAAGTGCATTATGTTCTCTTTTATTTGTCCCAGGGAAGATGCAAATAGGAGCATCCTGCTTCTTTGCCTTTAACTGCACCCAAAATCTAATTGTTATGTCAGGGTGATCTCTTGTTCTGCTGTTGTGCTTTCCCTTTGTAGGGTGCACTGTTTTTCACATCACCTGCAATTCACTGAGAAAAGTATATGTGTCTGGTTTTGCAAATAAGGATGTATTTTATATGAGTTCTTAAAAATGGAAACAAGACAAAGCCTAGTGATCTATCATGACCTCATAACAGCAGAATCATAGAACTGTTTAGGTGGTAAGGAACCTCTTGAGATCATCTTGTCCATCTAACAACCCCTCCGTGGCTCAAGCAGGGTCATCTCCAGCAGGTTGTCCAGGACCGTGTCCAGTCAAGTTTTGAATAACTCCACAGATGGAGGCTGTTGGCTGTTGTATGATGACTGCCAATTCAGAAAATTATATTTACTCAATGAGACTGAATAATTATAATACTGATGTAGCAAAACTAACACAGGCTGCTACTCTCACAGTTTTTTAATTAGAATCCATAACAAGGGATTGTGATCATGTTTTAATGAAAGGGAATAAAAAATTCAAGCAGCCTCATTGGAAGCACTAAAAAAAAAGAAAAAGATGCAAACAAAGATGAACCTACCCTTAATAAGAGTCAAGGCAGGAATGTTTTCTGTTCTTTATTAAACTCTTGGGATTTAGCAATGAAACTCTTCTGGGAGAACTGCTATAAAAGATCTTAGTTTTCATGTGTGACCCAGGATTTTATCTCTTCCAGCAGATGAAAATAAATTAAGAATACCTAGGCCTGGCTTTTTTTTATGCATATCAGATACTGGTGCGCTGGCAATATCTCACTCTTTACTGTCTGATATCAATTCTCCTTTTCTGGATTAGTTCCTTGAGAAGGAATTAGCAATAATTCCCCACCAGCAGCTGCTGTGTATGAATATTTTGGAGGCTGCCCTTTCCAGATTCTGAGGATAATAGGAGAAAACAGACCTAATTATGCTGGGTTGACATTTACACGGCCAGTGCTAATTTTAGCAGAGCTGTCTGTGGGTTTAATCAAAATGATGCTATAGTAATTTTAATGGAGAAACTATCAAGAAAACAAACAAACATATAAAAGTGCCCCCTCCTAAGTGATTCTCCATGAGACTTCAGCAAGATATTCTGAGCTCTGTCTCATCTCTCTTTTTCAATTAAAGGAGACCGAACTGAGTGCTTTTCTTCTGGGTAAAATCAGTGGGAGGCACTCAGATGCTACAGAATTAAGAGCAGTGCATCAGGGAGATGCACTTCAACATCTAGAAAATCTACCCTCGAAGCACCTTACTAATATGAAAAATACATGGCTTTAGGTTAAAGTTCAGTGGGCAGATAACATAATGCAGAATATTTTGTTCCTTGCCATCACACTTTTATCACCATGGCATTGCCTGGTATGCTTGCTTTTAACATTTTTCCTAATCTACTGTAGAGGCAAAACACGCATCTTTACCCATCTATATTCCTTCCAAATAACATCCCAGCTATGGGCATCCACTGCTGCTTTAATTTTAGCTCCTACAGTGCTGAGATTTCTAGGGCTGACACAGAAGTTACACAGAACTCAACCACAGTGTAGTATCCCAAAAAATTGAAGCCAGGAATTTGAAATACACTCATTTTAGTTTATTATCTAATCCAGTTCTGAGTTCTAGGCTCAGTGCCTGAGGAATCTTTTACAGAATCAGTGTTCTCCAGCAGTGTTCTCCAGCAGTCTCTGGGGAGGCTAGAGGCAAGGCTTGACAGAAGGTTACCTGAAAATGAAATGAGAGAGGATGTGGAGTCAGATGCCTTCAGTCTTTAAAAGGTCAGCTGGGCTTACTCTGCTAACTTTTACTGTTTCCTAATGGGCTGTAGGACAGTGAAAGAGGAGTGAAGTATTATCAAAATCTGACCCAAAGCTTTTTACCAAATGTATTGTACCTGTGTTCAGAAAAGGGACTTGTTATGGATTTCTTACAAAGAATTTGTGGATGCTCATTGCAGTATAAATACTTACTTGAAGACAAAGGATCAGCCATTGGTATTAGTGTTTGGTATCCTTAGCAGAGTACTAGAGGTCCCCGGGAAAATAGGAGCAACTTGCTTGGCAATGCTGATTTTTATTAAAGTTGTCCACAGAACTGTTTTCTGTGTGCTAGCCCACATTCTCTAAATGGGAAAGAAAAAATAAAAGCAAATTATTTTTGCAGTTAGGCCTATTTTATCTATCTTATTACCTAGCCAAAATCATAATGAAATAAATCTGTATTAGCAGTTAATTATCAGTCGGTTAGTTGACAGCAGTGGGCAAGCCTCATGATATAAAAATTGCCATCATTATGAACATCTTCTATTAAGAGTTTTTATTAAAAATGTAAGTACAATCTGTTTCAACAGCAATATTAAAATATTTGTCTTTTCACGATCTTTAATAACCAATTTTCTGCAAGAATGACCCAGAATGCTATCATATGGATTCTGTATTAAAATTTATTTAAAAAAACCAAGGGGCTCTGTCCTGTAACAGGCATAATTAAGCTACAGTTCAAAATATCTATATAATGTATATAACTAGTTATAAGTTTACAGTCTGTTCTATTTGCCATCTGTTAAAAGCTTTGCAAATGAGACTTAAGGGTGTGCAGTAATGGTGTTACAAAGTGTTTACATTATTTTATATGTGTGCATTCAAGGCGATCTAATTGCAAATATATCCTGAAGTATACACTTCTGTTTGAAAGATATTACATGCCTTTGTCTTAACTACACCAGAGTAAACCCAAAGTGGGCAAATCCCAGTAGAGAGCTGGCTCTTCTCTCACTGGGAGAGGATAGTGTGTCAGTGCTGGAGTGGGCTTCTGATCCAGAGAGATGGATCCCAGTTCACATGTCTTCAGGAGTATTGCAACTATGTCTGTTATCAGCTTAGTGATTTCAGATACTGGATTAAATATGAGTTGCTAATTTTAAAAGATTATCGCTTTGACCATGCGACTGCCAACAATATGTATATATAGTGTATCTTTTAAATTTGAGTATGGGCTTGATAGATAATGCCTCAAAGGTCTAAAGTAAAATCTTAAATCTTTATCAAAATGAGAGGAAAAAAAGAAGAAGTATAGTTTATTTTTTTCAGTTAGGTATTAAAATTTTAATGGATTTTTGATTAGGATATTTTCAAGCTATTTCGTGATACAAAACTTTTCAAGTAATTATTTCAAAGGCAAATTGCTCTTGTCATGATGAACTTCTACAAATACACAAGAATTAAACAATCAAGAGTGCAAAGCACTTGGTTAATTTTCATAATTAGTGTATGATAAACCTTTTACATACAGAAATTCAGATATGTTTAGGTAAGAATTTCCAACTGCTTTTCACATTCATAATAAAGTGAGGCAATGGTCTGTATTTGATGTCTTGAGGCCTTTTTAACTGGGAGAGGTAGAAATCCTGAAGAGTTGTGTGGTTTTAAATATTCCCAACTTTCCTAATTTAAGATTGATTTTCACTTCTTAATTTGATTAGTTTATTTTAATTTAAGAGTGTTTCTAGCGAAAAGCTTAACACCTTTAGACTTTATAATTAAATGCTGGTAGAGAATTGGTGCAGGTAAGGAGTCCTGACTCTTGTTCTGTTTTGGAGAGCTGTTTTTCAAACCGTTCTTTCCTTCCCTGATGTGGCGTACTTGAACTTTTTTCTTTCTGGCCATTCCTGTATTCCTATCTGACATAATTTTACTCAGTCTCCCTACACTTCCACCTTCATTCCCAAACTTCTGTACATCCACCTTTTTTTTCCATTTTGTCCTTCCCAAGACTGCATTAAAATTTCGCTACCACCCACTCTGCTGCAGCTCTCAGCACTGAGGTGTTCACTCTCAAGGCATTTAGGCTGTAAGAAGGTGACCGTTTGGAGCACCAGCTAAAGTTTCCCTGCTGACATTTTTTGAGCACGAAGCCACCTGTGCTCATCAGAAGACACAATCCCCAGGAGGGTGCTGCATGTCCCAGGCAGGGCGCCTCCAGCAGATCCAGTCATTCTCTGGGAGGGATACCCACAGACCTGTATCAGCTTGTATTTATTGTAGAAAGCGTGAAATATTATGACAAAAATTGATTCAAAGCCTAATGTAGAAGTAGTTACTCATAACTAAGAGGATTTTCTGCAGGCGGAATTAAAGCTGAAACCCTAACCCTGGGTGTCATTTCCTGCAAATTCCAAGAATTCTTTTTAAACAAAGAGCTTTATAGTTAAAAGACTGATTTACTTGTTCTACTCTGTGTAATCCTTCTATAACTTTATTTCTCAGATAGCTGAGGTAGATGTTCTGACACTTGGCAGGCTGACAAGTCACTGGAAAAAGGCCCTAAGGATTCAAAATATCAGGCTACCTTCATTACAGACAACATAAGTTTAGTTTGTTTGTTTTTAAACAGCGAAATCAATCAGATGAAAAATCATACAAAAAGGCATGGTTTGTATAATAATAATGAAGATTCTTTTAAATAAATTACAGTTGTCCTGAATGTGAGCATTTGTTTTTGGATTGATCTTTTTTATGTGGTGTTATTCACGGATGTAACCCACAGCTGAAAAAAACATGATTTAGGCCCTATAAAATCATGAGATTGACATGCATATTTTACTTGTGATCTCTGAATATTAAATGTGGGACATTCACTTGTGGTTTTGTTTTGGTTTTTTTTGTAGCAAAGGCAGGGTAAAATGGAATTTTTCACAGGCGAAACCATACGCTATGATAAAAAACAGTGATTAAAAAAGAAAAAGGGAAGTATATGAGTAAAGTGATACAAATAATTTTGAAAGCTTTCAAAATACCTCAACAATCTGTTCCATCTTGCAGGAGTCCGATTAGCTCCCAAAGAAAGACTGGAAATCCCTGTGTTATTCATGCCAGCTGAAATGAAAATTTATAAAGCAGTGGTGGTAATTCATGTAATGAGGGAAAACGGTGAAAACTGGTCTTGTGAGGTTACTGCTGAATCAAATACAGACTTAAACAGGTAATTTATTCTAATAGGAAAGGAAAGAGTAGTTGAGGATGCTCAATCCTATCGTCATTTATCCCGTTGGCTATTCATGGGTAGCTCCCAAGGGCAGTCCAGTGTCTGATTTTGAGGGCAGTGGGTATCCATCAAAAGCTTCTAATGAACCCTGCAACATATGCAGATTCAGGGTAAGATTTCTGTCTGTTTTAATACCTGCCTATTCTCACTTGAAATAATGAAAAGGTAAAGTACTGGCTGCTGGTGCACTTGTGGATATTGAGCAAATGAAAGCTCTTAGGTACCTCTGTTTTTTCAGTATATTTGGGATAATAATGATTCTCATCCTGATATTTTTATGTAATTCATAAACTGCAGGAACTTTATCTCAGTGTAAACATAACCTGTGAGAATGCAGATCAGGTGAAATGTTTTCAGATCTATAATATTTGAATACATGAAGTGGATCTAAGTTATAGGTGGTATAATTTATAGCTAATATGTTTAGTTAGATTTTATTTCATATTTTTCTCAGATATGGTTAGCATTACTGCATACAATAGACTAGAGTCTAACCTTTCCAACAACTCTGAAGTCTAGATTACTTTGGAGACAGAATTTTCAGCAGTCTAAATAATACTCTTATTTTTGTAGAAATGTTACTGTAGCAGAGAATGGGGAAACTCAGGGAATACTCTGGATCTATCCGATTAATGGGACGCCCGAAGCACCACAGCAGAAATCAGGTAGGTAATGTTTGAAAAAAGCTCGAACAATATATTCAAGAATATTTAAGAAAATCAAATAGTCATTTATGTTCTCACCTGCTTGATCACAAGAATTTGCAACAGTACTTGACTGTATCTTAAAAAAAGATAAAATCACATATTAAAAATAAAATCTCCCACTTCCAAAGCAAATCTAGATCGTTACTTTGTTCTTAATTGTGGATAAAAGGAGTTGGAGGCAGTTGGAAATCTTACGGCCTGTGCCGTTCAACGTCCCAGTTAACTGTGATTTTGAGAAATGAAGGTAAGCTGAACAAAGGACTGACTCAAGGGTAAACTTCTTGCATACGCAGAACACCCTTCTGGAGAGTCTACAGGGTGCAAAATACTGGAGTAGATGTTCACTGCTTCTCTCGGGCTTGAATGTCATGCCTTAATCAAGACCAGAATATAAAGTAGTGTGAATAGCAGTAAGTTTTCCCCTTGCTCCTGAGAAGTAAACTTGCATTAAAAGGTGAGTGACGTTCTTAGGGGTTTCTTGCTTATTTTGGGGGTAGTAAATGCTTATATATTTGACCATCTGTATTTTCAAGGTGTGATATAATTCCAGAGCTATAGAACAGGAAGTTGTGAACAGCTTTTTAATTCTATAACCCTGAAACCACAGCTCAATGTGTAGGTGTGGGACCAATTTTATACCAGCTTGTCCTTTCAGCTTACCGTTTTGTTGACTGAATAAGTGAATATAATACCTTTTTACATTAAATAAATACATTAGGATACAGGAACAATTTCTGGAAAAACATAGATATTTGTACTGTCATTAATTTATATTGCTTAAAGACTCTTTACTTGTAGACAAATGCCAATGATGTGGTATTAATTAGAGCTTTCATCTCTTTAATTTGCACTTTAATACCTTAAGGAATGAAACGGAATATTATCATGTAATCAACTGTTGCCCAGAATGATGGCTTTAATGAGTCTCATTAGCATAAGAACTATGTATATTAATGTGGATGTTTGTTGTGTTATTTAAAGCTGCTGTGTGATTCACTGGCACTCTTCAAGATAAATCTCCCTTTTATTGGGCCGTTGCTTTCATTGAAATCACAGAATCATTAAGGCTGGAAAAGACCTCTAAGATCATTGAGTCCAGCCTTTAACCCAGCACCTCCATGTTACCACTAAACTATGTTCCGCAGTGCCACATCTCTGTGGTTTCTGAATATTTTTAGGTATGATGATTCCACCACCTCTCTGGGCACCTTGTTCCAACACCTGGGCACCCTTCCCATGAAGAAATTTTTCCCAATATCTGATCTAAGCCTCCCTTGGCACAACTTGAGGCCTTTTCCTCTTGTCTTGTCACTTGTTACTTGGGAGAAGAGATTGACCCCCACCTGGCTACAGCCTCCTTCCAGGTGGTTCTAGAGATGGAGATGGTCTCTCCTGAGCCTCCTTTTCTCCAGGCTAAACACCCCCAGCTGCCTCAGTCACTCTTCATAGGACTTAATCTCGAGGCTCTTGCCCAGCTCCACTGCCCTTCTCTGGGCTCACTCCTGCCCCTCAATGTCCTTCCAGAATTAAAGGGCCCAGAACTGGACACAGCCCTCGAGGTGTGGCCTCACCAGTGCCCAGGACAGGGGGACGGTCGCTGCCCTGGTCCTGCTGGCCACACTGTTCCTGATACGGGCCAGGTGCCATTGGCCTTCTTGGCTACCTGGGCACACCTGGCTCATGTTCAGCCGATTTTTCACCAACATCCCCAAGGTCCTTCTCCACTGGGCAGCTTTCCAACCATTCTTGCCCAGGCCTGGGGCATTGCCTGGGGTTGCTGTGACCCAAGTGCAGGACCCAATACTTTTTATATAAGTTATGAATTAAAATGTTTAGCATTCATGAATTGCTTAAGTGACATCACTTCTGTACATGATCAGAAACTCACATACTATCAACTCAAGCAATTTTAAATTCCTAAATGCTTTTTTAAAACAGCAAAACTAAATTGTAGCATATTTATAACTATGTTATCCATTAGTTTATGCTCAATAAATGTTTGTAATACATAAAAAAGCATTGCATTAATTTGAATATATATCGTTCTTTGGTCATCAGCATGTTATATTGGGCTAATATATTTTTTCCAAGGAAGTACCAGGTCTTTCAAAATGTCCCAGAAAACAGAAATATGTTTGTAAGTGTGTTTATGGAATTTTCCATTCCTACCTTGATTCTGGTAGCCTATGGTTTTCAGTTATAAATGGGCATTTAGAAAATCCGTGTTGTAAGGTATAAATTGAAAGCAGGTAATAACAAGAAATCTGCTTCTAAAAAAAAATAAATAAAACTAAATAATGATCAAAAGAGTATTGTCATCTCTTTTAATGCAGACATTTATTAAAATTACCTGGAGGCTACAAGCTACTATGTCAAAACCCAAAGCTCCTTTGCTAGTATATTAGGGAGTTCATCTTCGTGTCATTCTTATTTGCATCTTAATATGCTTAAACTTCTAGAAGTCACTTGGCTTTCTATCTCATGAGACCAATTAAAATGATCAGTGGCCACAACCCATGTAGTACATGTTAAGTAGGTGATAACTTGGCTATCTTATAAAGGTGATTACAAATGGAGGATGATCCAGAATATTCTTTTAATTCTTGTAGAGTGTAGAGTCAGTGAAGCATACAGCAATTTAAACTGGAGGGGACTACTGGGGGTCATCTAATCCAACCACCTGCTCAAGGGCAGCTTGCTCAGGCGCTTGTCCAGTCAAATCCTAGATATATCTGACTTTTATTCGTAAATATTTCTTAGCCATTTAGGAAAAGAAAATGTGAAATCGATTCTGGTAGTAAAATGAGCTGTGGAATAGAAAATGACACAATGTGCACACAGCAATCTGATACATTTGCTAAGCTAGTGGAATACAGAGAATGTAATCTATTCTTAAATATAAGGTCATACATTTACACAAAAAGATGTGTGTTTAACTATTTCAGTAACTCTCCCTCATGGAAATTTTTCTAAGAGAGCTCTAGATATTATTTATACCCTTTTAAACAGGGAAAGGCCAAGGGAGAAGGGAAATTACCTGAACTTGATGTGTAATTATCTATTTTCCAGAGTAATGGTAGTGAATGAAGTGCCAGAACTGAAAGTTGAAGCTAAATAAACATGTTATGAAAAAAGGGGTTTCCTTCCTCTTTTTTAAAACACGATATAATTATTCACTATGATATGGTTCCAAATTATTGGTCATTAATTCCTGATGATAAGTTCAGAGTTAATTTTTAAAGAAACATTGGGTCTAACTCTGATGAAAATGACTTTTAGACCTTGAAAATGAAAAGTATGTGATCAGCTCTTCTTTTTCAATTTGATTCCCAAAGTTCTAGGTCTTTTCTTTGGGAAAACATTTTTTTCGGTGCTTTTATGTAATTTTCTCCTTTTTCTGTGCCAATAAATATGAAAGAACCAGAAAAAATACCTGTTGAAATAAGCTTTATAAAAACTAGCACGTAAGCTAAAACCTAACAACTTTGTAATGAAAAAGACATATTTTAGAAGCAGTAAGTTAAAATAACTTACTGAATTGAAAGAAGTTCTGTGATGCTTCAAACAGAAACTCATGTGAGAATGCTTTTTATCCTGGCATATTTCTATTAAAGTTGAAGTTTGAACAACAGTATTCTTAAACTAAGAAAGCAAAGAGTAACTTAATATTCTTTCATTTAATCTTAATATCCTTTTATTTCATTGGTTTTGTTTCAGTCTTCCTTCCTTATTGGCATGTTTCAAATATGCCATAATTCTGATTAGTGGTTGACCTAAAATGAGGATACGTTTCATGATTACAGTTAAGAGAGAAATTTGCAAGTGCTGTTGGGAACTAACTGAACAGACTTTTGTTGGCTTAGCAATATTTTCTACTACTTCATCACAACAGAACAGTAGAAAGTGAGGGTTGGGAAAAGCTTTTAGTTGTCTTGCTCCTTACTGGAATTCTGTCTTTCTCTAAGCACATTTAATTTCCATGTTTAATTGCTTTGTTAAAATCAAGATGCCACTGCTTTGCAAATTAAATATTTTTGCTTTTCTGTAGTGGTGATACGCTGTCAAGCCAGGCAGAGACTAGAACAGAGAGTAGAGCTGCTGCTGATTGGTGTCATGCCTGGTGCCTCTGCTCTGCCTGACGCAGGGAATTCTGCCATGGTCAATACGGATGAATCGTCCAACACCCCAGAAGTCACTGATGGTAAGAATAGTTTTGATATCCTACTATTTTAGGAACATTTCAAGTACTTTGCCAGGTGTGCAGCTCTGCCATGACAATGGGTGAGGTTTAGGCAAATTGTCCCAGTCTGTATTTCTACCATTTTGCAAGTATAAGGTATTTATTTAACCTTGTCTGCAGATATGGGCACCTATGAAACTGGAGCTTCCCTTTTTTTAAATTTGTCTTGGATGTGAGGCTTGCATACACACAATCTCTCCTTTAAAAGAGAGCCTGCACAACCTTCAGTTAGAGAAAATATGTCTGTATAAGCATTGCCAGGAAACATTTATCTGCAGGTTCGTAAGATGCATTCCCATCAGCAGGCCAATATTGGTATCAGAATGGATTGAAGAAGGAGGACTTTTTGAAAGAAGTGATAAAGCTTTGTAAAAGGATAGCTTCCACTTACTGTTAATCTGCTGAGAACACAGTGAAAATCAATTTATTCAGATACTGCAGCTTTTCAAACTACACTTCTCCACGAAACAGAATGGTATAACATATCAGTCAGCAGCAAGGAAAGAATGCTTATTACTGCTGTATCACCAGTACTTCTGTCATCAGTCACAGTCACTACAACAAATTTGAAAATTGTGAACCTTGGAAACCTAACATTTCGTTTTGGGTTCAAAGTCATTCTCCTTTGTAAGGAAAATGTTATTTAAAAATTATGGCATGACATGAGACAGACTAATGTGTGTTTAACTTAGCTGTAGATGAAGGAAGGGATTTCACCCATACTCTGACTTTGTTCAAGGTGGAAAAAGATGAGTTTAGAGATGTTGCTATAATTGCAGTCTGTCAGGTAATCAGTTGGAGAGACAGGCAAACTTGGCTTTTGTATCCCATTTCTGCCATTTACAGTCTGTTCCAACAGAGGCTTTGCAGGAATACCATGTTACAGTAAATGTCCTGCCAAATAACTGGGAAAAAGTGAGCAGCTGTAAAAGGTAAATCAAGATGCATTACATCCTTCCTAGAAGGCGAATTTTCATACAAACGTGCTCATGCTCTGCACACTGATCAATGTTGTCTCATATCAGCAATTACTGTCCACATCTTTAAAGAGATTTTATTTTTGAAAGCTTTTAAAATAGGAGGAGATCTGAAGTTGAACTGTTAACAAGAGCTTGCAGAGCATATACTTACCGAGTGGCTAATATTCATAATTACTTATTTAAACTTTTTATTTACTCATATTGCAGTGCCAAAGGTAACTTACTGTGTGGGCATATTGTTATCTTACACTCCCATTTTACAAAGTGATAGTGGAAAATCCAATAAAGCAAAAAGATGTGAAGTTGTCAGTGAACATTCTTTCCTATTTGGAGAACTGTAAATATTATTATAAAACTTTGTTCAGCCTTTTAAGAACAGATGTCCATCAAGATACAAAAGGACTTTTTTTTATCATAGAGTGGTAGAATTAGCTCATTATTGACTGGTCATATATGAGTGGGCTGCCTTAAACACACCTGGGCTATTTCCCTCCAAAATGGTGGCATCTGAATTGACAAGAAAAACATACACTGAGCAAGGTGCAGCAGCATTTTGAAAGTCTTGCAGATTCATGATTGTCTAGTACTTGTTTTATTCATAGGAATGATGTATTTACACTGGCTTCTGCACGTGCTGCAAGACATTGATTTGGGGCATTGCATCTTTTTAAGCAGGAAGTCTGGTAATGAATGCTTTACACCGTAGGTAGTAAGATCACTTATAACATTGTGCTGTTCATAGTTTTCAATGACATTTTAATGCCATTATTGATAGATGAATTTGATGCCTGTTAAAAAGCAAATTTAATGGTATTATCTGACCTTTCTGCAGTCTACCAGTGATAACATAAATAAAAGCCTAAACCTTTAAGATAACAGTCTGGCATGCTGTTCTTCATTTTATTCTCTTCTGAAAGAGTGATTCATCAGAGTGTGTGTGATGTGTAGTAACCAGTTTTAACATCCAAGGATAAATGATGATAATTACTGGCAGATCAGATTTAAACAGCTAATACTGTGCTTCAGTATTTAAATTATTTGGACAAGTATAAATTCTTGTAAAGGGAAGAATCTTCAAGCATGTCTTTTATGTAAAAAAATTCAATTTTATCCAATACAGGGAAGTGCATTTGACACAGAAAGCTATTACAATTTCTTAAGAAAGAGGGTGCAATCTAAATACTGTCTAGTTCCAATGACATAGTTTCTTATTCAGAAGTCAGCAAAGATCCAGGGATCAAATAATGAAAGCTTAATATTTTAGACATAGCAAATATAGTATGGCACTTTTTAAAAATAATTTTCAATTGCATATTTTCAGTGCATATTTTCACCCTAAATGTATTTTTCTTCTGTTTTCTTACATATGGCTCTAAAGATATCTTTTTCACTAAAGGAAATTTAAGAGCTGAGATTCATCCAAACAAGTGTGAAGTTTGCTGTTTTTTAGTTTAAGTATTCATTGGAGAATGCAAACATATTTAGTTTTCCATACTCTTGTAAAAAAAAAAAAAATCAAACATTCACAAATCAGTTATGGATGTTTGACTGACATTCACTACTCTGTGTGTTTGTAGTGGTCCTTTGTAACCTTTCCCTTTCAATTGCTTCAGTTTATCTCGTAAGCCAGCCATGAGGGCTGAGTGTTTATCATTAACTTCCCTCATCTTTATTAATTCATAGCTCTCCTCACAGCCCAAAGGCTGGTCTTAGCTCCTTGCTCCTGAGTTCTTATTTCTGGGAAGTTTTCGTGAGAGTTGCCTTTGAGGGGAATAGTGCTGCCCAGGTTTGCAGGGTGCCACAGGTACGGGGTTGGTTTTTGTTATGAGCAAATTTTAGAGCCATTCTGAACTCAGACTAAATAGATGGACAGTTCAGCTGCACCTGAGAGTGAAATAACATTTTCTAGATATGCTAATTCATAATGTATGTTGGCATTCATTATACAAAGTGTATCTGTACCCTTCGTTTCACTGTTTATAAAACTTTTATAGCAATTACCTAATATTCCTGAAACTCATCAGATTATACAAAAGGCTCTATTTTCTTTTGTTTCATTAAAGCAGCTCTTTGAAACCGGCAAAGAATAAAAACATATCCAAACACACATTAAAAAGCTGTTTTTCATCCCCAGCAGGATTTTGTGTTAGCCAGTGGTATGGATTACACTAAATTCCCATATAATGTGATGGATCTGGATCAGGAGGCTCACCTTTAACATGTAAGGTCAATAAAATTGGGTATGACCAAAGAAATCTTTGGAGAAAAGATACTTTTATAGACTTGAGCTCTCATCCAGAGATGTTAATGTAATTGCTGATAAAGTGTAGCAGGTTAATATTGAAAGCAATATGAAGAGGATAATAATGATGAAGGTGGCCCTATATCCTCCTTAAGCCATCTCTGTATTGTCAGAATAATTGTGGCATTATTTTTGAAATTATCCTTGAAGATGAGAAAATTATAGCTATATAAATTAGATTTTCTTCCTATGCAAGAAATAGAAGAAAGGATAACGAAGTGTTTGTTTTGGATTAAGAGCTAATGAAAGCAGTGATCAATGGCAAAATGAAACTGTTGACAAGGGAGTGAACCAACAATTGAGACACTTTGTTATGGATTATTGCTTTGTTGTTAGGGATGACAACTCCCAATGGAAAACAGAGAACTAGTAGAAGTCATAGAATAGAGCATCAGAGGAGAACTGAAAGTCTTAGAGGGATTATTTTGTCAGCTACATAATTTTTGTTTACATCTGGCTGTTTGTTTCTTTATTTGTGAGTGAAGCATGGGAGAGATTTGGTGTATTGTTTATTTTCATTATTGAACTGAAATAATGCCAGGCATTTTAATGAGGAAGGTCAAATAGTTCTTGTTGATATACAAGGCTATCACTGGGTCCATTAGAAAAGAGAAAAAATACAGCGCAATTTTTTATCTTGGAAGTAAACCCTCCTACTGCCATTTCTTAATAGAACTAGAACAATAATGACAAATACTGGCAAAAAAAGTAGAGAACTCGTGAATTGTGACCGGCCATTTGGGAACTGCTTTTATTTCTGTTTACAGTAGTCACTTATTTCTGTTCCCTTGCCATTTTATAAAATGTAAAAATCTGTAGGCCTTAGGAATGAGAATCATCATTATGTTAATTAAAATTACTTTCTGATACTTATGCAAAATCATGCTCAGTTTAAATATTCAAAACTTACAGGGAACCAGATTAATTATAAACTAACCTGAAGTTATTTATTCAGCTTCACAAAATTGCAAAAACAATAAATAATACAAACCCAGAAATAATTAAATTCTTCCAGGTGCTACTCTTCAGTATGATGTAGATCCAGGAAACATGAGAAGTCCAAAAGAACTGGTTGATTAACCCAAATAATGTGTCTCTGAAACAAGAACACACAAATAGATATCCCTTAAAATTATTTGAGCTAGTAGGTAAGAAAAACCTAGGCAATATAATTTGCTGGAAGAGTCTACTAATTACTTTATTTGTTATATGATTGTGATTGCCGTTTCTCCCCTTTCTTGCTCACAGAATTTCCTGTAATCTCTTTGGTTGGGTGGTAAGGAAGTATTACTTCCAGTAGAAACAGAACCACTACACCCTTGTTTTACAGAGATATTTTGGGCAAGCTTCTGTAAATCAAAACCCTGGCCAACACAGCTCTATAGGACCTTAACTGTCCTGCAACATCATAACACCTAACAAATGATCTGTCTGCATTAATTTCCACAATTTTCTGAATTATTTTCTCATTATTTATGGGACACCAACAAAGCATTGCTGATCAAACCCCTTAAGATGCAAACTTCTTAGGTTTTTCTGAAGAACAGTGGAAGAGTGGTCTCCCTGTCTCTCAGCTGTGTTTGAATGCTTTTTGTCATAGAAAAGCAGAGGATTTGTGCACCTAAATTTGCCTCAGAAAATGTATCTGACAGTCACTATAGTAAAAAACTACATGCATAAATGCATGCAGTGAGCCTGTCCCAAATGCTCTTCTGCCTTCAGGTTATTAAATCCTATTGTCATTTCTGTGATAAAATTCTTTGTCCTTGTCTTCTGAAGTTGCACTGTTCAAGTTTTCTTGTTCTTACAGAAAATGAAGTTATTATCTCTAGATCTTCTTCATCTCTTCCACACTACACATTTCCAACAGAA
Organism: Cnemophilus loriae; assembly: GCA_013397755.1. Taxonomy (NCBI): domain Eukaryota; kingdom Metazoa; phylum Chordata; class Aves; order Passeriformes; family Corvidae; genus Cnemophilus; species Cnemophilus loriae. The sequence continues at coordinate 568,462 of VZTF01002689.1, forward strand.
CATGATACAAAAGAAATCCCAACAAACGTCCCCTGTTGTTTTGTAAAATGTATAAAACTTTATGTTTTTATAAATTACTGCATCAGGCCTGTTGTTTTGGTAGTTTAAGAACAAATTGATCTGAAGCTTTAGAGATACAGGTAGATATTAAAACTACAAGACAAGTAAATAGAAGTTACATAGAATCACCACAGAACTTTGAATGAAATGGTAACCTTGAACCATTACTCTTTCTTCAAGCCAGCTGAGGAAGACAAGAGTGAAACCTCAGAAATTTACTACACAGAAGTTTTATTAATTCTGAAACTTGATTTGTATCCAAAAAATAACACAAGTGGGTACCTCCCATGAGATGAAATGTCTTATAGTAGAGGAATTTATGCTACCCTGTGTGATACATATTCTGTCTTATGTATAACTGAATGCAATCTGTTGGGTAAGGACAAGGAGGCAAATGAATGTGACCGTAGTGATCAGGTGCTGTGTTCCACTCTCTGTGGCTCAGTTTTGTATATTAAAAACAAGCCAGGAGATAAAGAATGCATGCTTTTGTAATAGACCATGGTATAGTGTAAAACTGTCAAGAACTATTGAAAAAATGGTGACATAGGTTTTCAATTTAGCCTCCGTGTGTGGCAATCCAAACTGAATGGTTAGGTTAAAAGTCAGCTTGAGTTGTTACTGATTTCTGTGGGCAACACTGAAAGTAAGGCAAATTACTCTGGATGCCATGGAAAAAATAATGTCTGTGTGAATTAAGACTAAATCATGAGATACATTCCTGAAGAAGCTGCTTTGATGTTGCTGTGCCAAGGTACAGATCTGATCTTTGTCTGCCGAAGTTGCTGGTTAAATGAAGACATGACTAAGTAAAAAGGGAACTTGATTAAAAAGGATTATAGTGGCTATGAAGAAATAAATTTTAATTGTTTACTTCATAGCATGAATTTATAGGGTAGTATACAAATCTGAGTAGAATGCCAGATCAGAGGAGAATAACGTGAGATCCTTTCGGCTGAAGAGAATCCTTTTGATTTTTCTGAGGTTTTTGTTTCAATTTACTATACAAGTAATATCAAAATAAAGAAAGCATTGAGGGATGTATGGATAGGCATAGTAAAAAGAGAACTAGTACAAAAGGGATTCAGAGAGAGAGAATATATGGAAACAAGCTGCAAGGAGCAATGCTAGATGCACACCATGTGTTTCATATACATGGATTCACAGGCTTACATTTCATTCACTAAACTATGCAGTGTTTTGAAGAAACTCATTCTCGAAAAAAAAAAGAAATAGGGAGGGAAGGATTTTTGCTGCTTTCTTTGCAGCAGAAACTTGGTTTAGAAGTAGATACCTCTTTTAAAGAAGTGTTTTGAAAGAGAAAAAAAATATGACACAAAAATGGAATGTAAGAGAAAATTTAGGAAAGAAGCATTCCAGTTGGTTGCTAAGGAAATAAGCAGGGGGGTGCAGGGTAAAAAAAGATGTGGGTAAGAGTGGAATTTTGCAGAGCCTTGAAGATATGGATGAAAGTTTTTGTCTGGATATGGAAAGAGAAATAAATTTGCAGAGAAGAGATATAAAGATATATATGCAGAATTACATTGAGGATTTACTTGAATTCCAGTGAGGATCAATAATTTTATTATAAACGGAAGGAGATCAGCCTTTTCCATTAATCCATTAATTTCTATGTATTTAAGGTAATTTGTTGACTGGCATTTAGTAAAGTTATGGTGTTATTTGTTATACTGATATTTGTATTGCTCCACATACAGGTCTTTTGTACCTGTGAAGAAAACTGTAGAGAGGCATATTTAGCTACAGCCAGGTCTTTGGGGGTTTTTTGTGCAATTTGTTTATTCTGCTGCAGTTGTCCTGTAATTATGACATTTTACAGTGAGAAATAGTTGCATAGTTCTCAGATGAGATTCATATCTTACTGCCCAGATGATAATGTCTCCTTAAATGTTAGGATATTCTTGACCACCGGACTTCTTTTTATTTTTTTTTACCTTCATTACTCTTGTGACTCACTTTTTGCTGTTCACTGGAATATTTACTTAAAAACTGTATTAAAATGATTTATTCTGCTGTACAATAATGTGTTCTGCCTCTACTTTTGCTGGAGAGGCACAACTGCATATTTAATATTCATTCTCCACTGCCTGCTGAATTCCAGCAGTGTCTGTGTGAAAACTCCTGGAAGACAATGGAGAAGCAGGAAAAGGACAAGTGTCAGATGAGACCTGAAAGGGGCTATGAAGAAAGATACTTCAAAAGATTTGGAAGGTGAAGATTAGATGCCAGACATCTGGTAGAAATGAGTAGTTACCATCCAGCCGAAAAAATCAGCGAGAGAGTGCAGTGTATTTCATTCAGCACCAAGTGAAAATAATTAATCTGGTTTATGCAAAGCATGAAACTGCAAATTTGTGAATGCCCAGGCTTTAATTACGTGTTTGTATTTGGTGATTGTGCTGCCTTCCTTTATGAAATGACTGCAAATAAGAGCAGTTAAGTGAATTCACCTGCATCTCTGTTTTACTGCATCCATCCAAGGAAAAGCCTCTGCAATGAGGACAAGCACTTTTGCAGTCTGAGCATGTTTCCATCACAGTTTTAATTTCCATCTGTCTCATTGGAAATGGGAGACAGTGTGAAAGTAAGGAGGGTCCATTAGGGAGATGCTCCCCTTGGCCGTGTCGATGTCACCAAGCGTGCCGTGGGTTAAGCGCTATTTGTGAGAGCTCAGACAGCCACGTCTCCCCTGGGTATCCACAAGGGACTGCAGCCTCCCAGGCCAGTGGCCATGAGATTTTATCATCAGAAAAAGCAGTGTATAATGAGCTGGTCCACAGTGAAATCACTCACTTTTCAGAAGCAGGAGGGAGGTACAAAGGCTTCTCTCCCAACACCGTGAAACTCTGTTTGAGGTCAGAAATATCCAGTGGGGCTTTCACAGTGCCTTCTGTAGGCAATAGGCCCATCTACGAATGTCTTTGTTATTAACTCCTTTGAACCTTGAATACAGGTTCTTTTCCACTAAAATGTCATTTAAATTTCTGAGATTCCTATTTGTGAACCTGTCGGATTAGTACTTTAATTTTTAGATGCATGAGATCTATTAATTAGTTTTACAGTAAATCTAGCAGTCACAAAAATTCACATTTCCCCAATTTGTTTGTCTAGAGTGTAAAATCCTAGATGTTTTCATGCTATAAGTCTTATGAGTCACAAAATAATTTTTTTTTAAAAAGTGGTCTATATCCTTTCATCTTCTTAGAGGCTATTTAACCAAACCCCAACACTTTTATTGCTGAGCTTTTGAAGAAGTATCCTTACTAGCACTTGCAGATAAATGACAGCTAAGTCATAAAACTGGATGGCTAAAAAGCCTGGTTGGTTTTTAAACATAGGTGCTTCAGTAAGTCTGCATACACAAGTGTTGCTTAAATGCATACTACCTTTTTGGAAATCTTTATTTACACAAATGAAAACAGTTAAAGACTGAGGTTAATTGCCTTTCAAAAGAAGAAATGTTTAATGATTAAAAAAATTGTCCCGGAATAATTACCTCAGAATATATTTTCTCTTCTTACTTAAATAAGGCAAAATATTTTTCAGAAAATATGAAGAAGTAATATATTTTTTAATCAGAATTTCTATTCCCTAGATTTAACTAGCTGTATGTAAATAGTATGCTTATATCTTCCCAGTATTTGGATTGATAAAAATCTCTATGTTGAGTCAGATGTGGCTAAGCTGCTCTCTATTCTGTTGTCCCTGCTGCTCTCTATTTACCGAACACAAGTGGATTAATTGGGGTATACTTTTATATTTGCGTGTGTGTTTTACATCTTGCCTTATATAAAACTAAAATTTTACCTGTATTGAAAATGGTGATTTTTGAAAAGAAATCTGAACTGAAATGAAGAGAAAACTGAATTAAAGCATATAAAGAGCTGGGCCTAAAGGGCCAAGGCCTATCGGAGTGGTACGTTATACTGTATTTGACTTTGCTTTAAAGAAGGTGTTAGTGCTGTCTCCATGTTTAATATCTTCTGCCATTTTAATTGAAACTGGAAATTCAAATAGTCAGGAGAACTCTTGATATTTGAGAAATTTGACAATTTCCTAGCTGTTTCATAACTTTTTTTTCTTCTAAGTTTTGCCAGTTTGTTTAGGCAGCATGTGTATTACAGGATTGCTTGAATCAAATATTAACATTTCACAGAGAATTCCCACAGCATGATAATATAGGAGTCTTCAGGGCAGCTGTGATGAAAAATATAACTATGTTTTACATTTTTTAGCAGTCCTAAACTAGATCAGCTGTCTAGATTGAAATGAGCTGAAGGGACCAACATAACAAGGCTTTCAAATATTGGCACTCATAAATGCATTATTTTTTCCTAAAGTGTTGGCAGTATTCAAATATTTTAACTAATTACTTAATATAAACATAGAACAGGTTGCAAAACAGCCTGAAACAGAAAAAGAAATATATCTAATTGCTTCTGACTAAAAAGTTCTATATATATATGTCAAACCAACCAACCCAAATGTCTTTGGATATTAAAAGCAGCATGCAGTTCCCAGCATTGTCTTCCTAGCACCTGAACTATAAAATAAGCTTTTCCTGAGTAGCATTGTGTGATATAACTGCTGAAAGAAGCATCTGCTCAACAGCTGCAATTTTTTTTTCACTGTGAAATGCTCCAGATTATGTCATCCTTTTTCTCCCATTGACTGTCAACATCTGAATCTTCATGTTCTAGCATTTGTCAAGAGTGACTCTTAAAAGCCTTGGGCTGTGTTGGAATCTGAATGCATGACATAAACATTATATTTTTCAAATGGAGAAACAGCAAGCATGAAACGATGTAGGATAATCCTAAATATTATAGACTGTAAGAGAAAATGTTTGTGTTGAATTTCATTATAACAAATTACATTTATTGTAATAAAGTCCGTGTATATATGGATTAATACATAGAAATCCTGTATTTTGGTACTCAGTGTATATCTATTCTGCTATGATTGATAATCCCATATGCCAGTCATAATACTTTGCTTACATCTGTGTGACTCTAATCTGGTGTGTATTGTACAGACCTCTGTGAAGAGTTTACTTTAAAGAGTTAGAAATGTTTCAGTATAAGCTGCTACATTTTTTAGAGTTAATCTGTGTGTTACAAAAATAAGGCAACAAAAGTTCACGCCTCTTGTTAGCTGCTGAAGTGGGAAGAGGGAAATTGTGCATTTCAGAGAAGGACAAAGGACTAGAAGCGTGGGAAGGCATCTCCATACTCACTTTAATTGAGGTGGTTTTACAGATTGGCAGTACTAAAGTCAGCTTTTCTCCAACGTTGTCTCTTGGACTTTTTATATAAACAAATCTGTCATCTGTATTTTAGAATTCTGAGTTGGAAGGCCTTGGGAATTAACTCTGCAGCTCACTGGCACTCTGCAGCCAGGATATGTATACAGGGATGCTCACACAGAAGTTCTGTACGTTTGTACTCATCTGTGCAAATTCAAAATGTGCCCTGAGATAGGTGGTCATAGGAAAATGAAATCTCCTGTAGGAGTTAGTGGTTGTGTTAAAACACTTCTCATCCATAAAATGTGTAAAACTTTAAAATGGATTAGCAGCTTGAGATTCTTTTCCTCATAGAAATGTTCCCTTCTGTGCACAAATTACTATTGTATATTGAATATCTCAGTTTTCTTTATTACAGCTGGAGGACACATTTGATTCAAGAAGCTCAGCTGTTTATTTTTATGTCATTATTACTTGGCCTTTTCATAGCTGCTTCAGGGAATAAGAGAAGAGGCTGCTGGTGACATCTTCACTATTTCTCTGTGTTCTGTTTTTTGGGCTTGCAGCCATCAACGGCATTGATGTCCTTAATGATTTTTTTTTTCAATTGTCCCAATGGCATTACTCAAAAAGAGTATTACATACTTGAAATTTTCATTTGGCTGATGAACTAGAAGTATCTCTCCATAATTCAGACGTGGTAGCCAGAGCAATATTGCTATTACCATTCACATATCCCAAGTAAGTTTTCCAGCTTCCATTTTGCTGGAATCATATAGCCTGTCATATGAAATGGGAAGATTTTGTTATGCAGTCAGCAGGAAATCACTCAAGTTTTAGATAATTGCTGGTTTTACTTATTTGTCATTTTTAGTAACAAATGGAAGAATTGTAACACTGAGCCAACCAACTGTGTGAAATTACAGCACACACAGGCTGATATTTTTCTCCTGTATCATTTAGGTTCCTGTGCAACACTGGAGTTTCTGTATGAATTGCAATATCAATCAGATGAAATTAGATCTCAGCTTGAATCTTTGGTTGGTATGCAGCTGGTTCAAAAAGAATGGGATACAGAATCCAGAATTGTAACTCTGATCTTTAATGTAGTGTTTGCACCTAGCAAACCAATGAGGTAAGATCCTGTTCTTTGCTACCAAAGGAACACGTAATGAAATCCTGTCTGGTCACTCTAACCTATATAATCCTTTCCCTGCATTCTTTTCCTTGTTTTGTTTTCACCTCTGAGATCTATTGTTTTAGATTTTCTCCCTTGCTGCTTCTCAGTATGATATCTTTGGTGTTAAAACTGCCAGCATTTCTCTTTTAATGCCTGTGAGGTGGCTCTGTTGAGTTACTTCCATTGTCTGTGTGTGCATCGTTTTACTTCTAAACATTGGAGTAGTGAAAGACTTCCAATGAAAATTAGTTGTTCTCATAATTCGTAAAAAACATACCAACAAAATGGTCTATCAGTCTTGGAAAACTTTTCCTAGGCAAGCACGTGTGCATATTCTTTGACTGAATGGGATAGTTGGGTTTGAAATTAGTTTCTAGTGCTGCAGTAACAATGATCCACAGGAAATTATTCTCCTTTTTTATAATTGTGATGTGAGAAATTATGTATGTGCTTTGATTTACATAGGAACATCTCCCTTCTTTAAAAGGAAACTGTTGAAGGGAGGTCCTTTTGGAGAGAGGGAACTTGGCTCTTCCCTTGGATACAGTCAAATGTGTGTCTGGAGGAGGCTGGAAAGAAGCTTTAGTGACCTGCAGGCACAAAGTACATCCAGAGTCCCAGCATTACCAGGAGTATTAGGGCAGTCACTGCAGAGTATCATGGATTGCATGGCAGAAGTTATCTTTAGGATGCAGACTACTCTTCATTTGCAGTAGTCCAGAAGGTTAATGAAATAAACAGAGAGCAAACCTTTAGGAAGAACAATCCACACACCTGATGCAGTGTCGTTGTGTCAGAGGGAGATTAATTTAGAAAGCCTTTTCATTTCTACTCTGTCCTTTTTATTTTACTGTTTTTTAGTTTGGTTTGGATTTTTTTATCTTTGTGTACTTGAGACTTATCAGGCTTCATGCAGAGGACTCAATGACTGCAATTAATTAGTTATTTTTATCTTCAGAATCTACAGCACCAATTCTCTTAGACAGTCTGAAGGCATTTTTGATAAGTATGCAGACCTTTGTCAGATCTATTTGATCCTAATATGAACTGTTAATATGTTCTGGACAAAATTCTCATCTAACACCACAGTAAATACAGAATAATGGCTAAAATAAATTTAGTTAATTTTTTTTTTTTTTTTATCCAAAAGAGAGTAAGCAGAAGAAGAGTAAAATCTCATGGCTGTACCAGGAATGTTGCTTTCATATTATGTTCTTTCTTGTACTTTGCTGTAAATACCTAGCGCTATTTAATCTACATTCCAGTCAAGTTTACCTGATACATACTATGCCATGCAAAATTAGGGATGTATTCCAATTTAAAGTAATTTGTATTTTCATTTTACTGTAATTTACTTATACACACTCAAAGATTTTTTTTTTTTTACATTAATCAGTTCATGTTTTATGTTTTTCTATGTATTGACTGTTTTTATCTGAAATTTTAAGGAATGAGGCAACTCTCGTAATTCAGTGTACTGCAGGAGGCCTTTGGAAGTTTCCCTTGGTGTTCATTGCCACAGAGCCAGAAGTGGATGATGTGATCAACATTGTAGCAGTTGGCCTGAATAAGGAATCCATAGTTGGCTTTAAACTCACAAGCCAGACGAGGTAAAAACACTTAAACTCAAGAATTTATGCAGTTTTCTGAGGGTACGACTCCTACTCAAACACATTGGTTAGAATAAATTTGGGCAACAGAAACATAACTGGGATGCAGCTATTTCATCATTATTTTCAAGAGCTGCATTGTGTAAGTAAAAAATGTGATTTTGAAGCTGTACTGTAGAAAACAGAAGCATTCTACATTTAGGCTTTGGCTTAAGAGAAAATCTGTGGAATAGATCCACATGTTTATGTTATGACTTTTTTTGCCCTAAAAGGCTTGGGAGTATGTTAAAATGTGTAATAAAATGTTAAGGAAGATGTTTTGTGATATTAAAGGCTCACTAGTAAAGCTTTAGTGCTTTTACTAATAGATTTTTTTGTGGTACTTTATGCTTACAACAGGTTAAAAACATTCCCTCACACTGTGCTTTAAAAAATTTTAAATGTGCCATTCTTTTTAAGGTACTCCTGTTGTATTTATGTAAGCATGCTATGAATTTATCTCTACTTCCATTAGCTAAAATGATGGTAATTCTTCAGTATTTTGTTACTCTGATTTTTATAAAAGTCCTGCAGAAATCTCCATTTGTATATTTTTTACATATTTCAATTATTTCCTCAGAGTTTTACAATGTTATAGCAAACTCACAGTGTCATTTGTATACAGCAGGAAGCCAAGGAATAAATTGTGTGGTAATGATAGATAAGTTTAATATTAAACAGGGAATCTGAATGAATAATGATGCTTACAATTCATGTAGCTTATGGAAGTTTTAAAGTTTCTTTTATTTTCTTTTAAATTAACTATTTTTACTATCTATCTAGAAAGTGTACCAGATACGCAGATTGACACTTTCATTGTGGACACTTCCTTTTGTTTCATCCCCATTAGGAAGTGTATTTGGTTCCAACTGATTTTTTTTTTTTAAAGCTTATTTCCAAAAGCTGTGTCTCTAAGATGGACAGTCGTTCCAGGTTTTAGATGTCTGTCAGTGATGATAATTACTGAGGACTCCGACAAAGGCTTCTATCACAGTGTTCAAGTTAACAGCTTCAATAGAATGGCTGTTTCAGGAACAAAAGTGAAGCAATTGCTCTGGCAATACTGTAATCTCCTGGTAGGTGTTTGATAGTAGTGAAGATACCTGATGTTCTCCAGAAAGGTATTATAAAACCTGAGTCATTATAGTTATATAAAGGCAGAGCCATTATAGAAGATAGATTCCCTTTTGTCCTTAAACAAATTCCAACTTTATTTTATATAGCAAGTGTTCCCCCCATCCATTTCAAATGCAAAATGTAATGTCTGTATGTACTAGAAAAGCTCTGTGTTATAAACAGTACCAGGAACTCCACTCATCAGGTGCCTTAGAAAGAGCAGTGCCAGCAGGTCGGGGAGGAGATCCTCCCCCTCTGCTCAGCCCTGGTGAGGATCACCTGGGGTGCTGTGTCCAGCGCTGGGCTCCTCAGGACGGGAGAGACATGGAGCTCCTGGAGAGGGTCCAGTGGAGGGTGACAAAGATGATGAAGGGACTGGAGCATCTCACTGAGGAAAGGCTGAGGGAGCTGGGCCTGTTCAGCCTCGGGCAGAGATGGCTGAGAGGGGCCCTCATCCCTGTCTGTCAGTGTCTGCAGGGAGGGGTCAGGGCATGGACCAGGCTCTGCTCCATGGGGCCCAGAAATGGGACAGGAGGAACGGGCAGGAACTGGTGGCCAGGAAGTTCCACCTGAGCATGAGGAAGAATTTCTTTCCTGTTTAATGACCATACACTGGAACAGATTGTCCAGAGAGAGTGTGGAGTCTCCCTCACTGTCTGGGCACAAGCCTGTGCCACGTCCTCTGGGACGACCCTGCTTGAGCAGGGAGGTTGGACCTGATGACCCATGGTGGTCCCTTCCAACCTGACCCATTCCGTGATTCTGTGAACTGCTCTGTAAGTTATATATTGCTTTATCTTACCTGTGATTTGCTTAGGAGATTTTGGTGGTGGAGGTTTTGTATAGAAATAGAACACTCAGCCAACCAACACATAGTGTAGTGGACCTGCAGATTAAAAGTAATTACATAAGAAAAACATATATTACGGGTGTCATTTAATGCTTGAATAACTCAAATTATTTAGATTAAAAATAAAACAGTGAAATATTAAAACATGGTTTGAAAATTTTGAATAGGATATGAAGTGTCATCCTATAGATCCTCCCTGAAAAAAAAAGATCAGCCCTTTGGAGTTTCCTTAAGTGAGCAATCAGCAGCACAATCCGTAGAGAATCAGTTCTGCTACTTTAAGAGAGATGGGTTTTTTTTCTCCTTGCATGTGTAGATACTTGATGTCTTCTTTTCTTATGCTAGGCAGTAGCTCATGGCACTGCTGCTTTGAGAGTAACTGTGAGGGAAGCAGGTTTATGTCTGAGTAACCTGCTAGGGAGGGACTCTGCAGATGTGTCTTTTTCTCCTGCTACTGCCAGGAGAGAGGGGTTGCACAACATTACTGAGAACAACTGTTCATCTTTTTGAGCTAGCAGGGTGCTTAGTGATGCTACAAATAATATTTGAGAACCACAGGCCCTAAAAAAGGCTTAGGATCTTATTAAGGTTAGGATTCTTTTATATATATACACCACATTGAATGAGGATCTTCAGTGAACCACAATAAACCTATGAGATCAATGGTTTTAGCTTTCTTTTTCTTTACAGCTAGTGCAACTCAAATGTGGCCTTCCTCCTTTAATTCCACATACCCTCCTCCCCTCCCTCCCCATCCCCCAAAAGTCCTCTGTATGTGTAAAATATCTCAGACTGAATGAACAATTTTGGTGTAGTTGCTTCAGGAAGGATGGTCAGTTACAAATGGGAGGTCATTGCTACCCTGTTCACAGTGATCTGAAATAATGAAAGCTCTAGCAGTTTGTGAAAATATGTAATGCACTCTTAATACATTTAAAGTTGACACGCANCAATAATGAAAGCTCCAGCAGTTTGTGTCATGTGCGTGTCAACGTTAAATGTATTAAGAGTGCATTACATATTTTCACAGTGAGAAATAGCCCAATATCTGCTCCAAAAAATAATGAAAGATACTGAGAATGCAGCTAAACAGTTCTATTGCATGAAGAAAATAAATGCATTTTTTAAGACTATATGCACCTGTGTAAGTTGGGATGTAGGAGTAGACCAATATTTTACTTTCAGCTTTAAAAATTCAAAAGGGACATGTTTTTGAAGGGTTTGTTGTATTGGGATTAAGCTTGATTAGAGTCAAATCAGCAGATTTCACTACCTAAATAAGAAAAATCTACCACTTCTCAGCATTTATGAATGACCTTTTTCAGGTTTTATCATAAATGTAGGTTTAATTCAACACCAGCTGAAATCATTGGCAGCATTTCCACTGGAGTAATTTGTTTTAGTACAGACATCTAATGTTTGAGATAATATTAGTGCTTGTTTTAATACCACATGCATTATTGAATGCCAATGGTTTACAGAATGACAGCAGTATTAACCAAAAAGGATGGAATATTATCTTTGGAAATAAAACTTACAGACATTTATTTGATATCTACCTTAAATTATTGGTCTATTATTTTATGTTGAAATCTGTAACTGAAACATAAAATAAACATTCTCAGAGTGATACTTTGCTTAAGAAAACTAGTCCTTTCTATATCTGGCTTACTGAAGATAATGTATTTTTAATCAATTACATTTGGGATCAGGATATTTGTATTAATACAGAAGTGGCTTTTGGAGCTTATTTACTGCTTTGTCTTCCTGTACAGAGGTATTTTTCTGGTGGGATTTATTTCTTCACATTAAAATACTGATGTCCAGCTACAGCAGAATGTTACCTTATGTTTTCCAGGGCAAATATTTAGTAGCCAACCTGAAATGTGTGGGATAAATAGATATTTTTGAACACTATATTCACTTGGAAATCTTTTGTAAACTACACTACATTTGAAGGTTTAGTTAAGCCAGGGGATAATTCTCTCCTATTTGTTCTGTCTGCTTCTTTCTCATGCGCAGAGTTTCCTTTCACCAGTTTAGTTCTAGCTTTCCATGTACCTGTTAGTGATTATTTCCATCATGAATGGCTTCCCATATACACTAGAATTTTTTCCATCTTGCAATCCTGCCCTGCCACTCCAATCCTGTGTTTATCACAAATGGAGTATTTGTTACATTGAGGAAGCTTCTCAGCTAAACTGAAACTGGCCCTTAGAAAAACATAGCACCTGCTGTCATAAAAACAAACAGCCTGGTGGAGGTGTGATCTCCACAGAGGGGCATCTGCAAAATCCAAGGCACAACCTGATTATGGAAACAGAGCTAGAATAAAGAGGAAAAAAGCCCCAAACTGGTGGGCTGGGGAGATGAGAATAAAGATGAAATTAGGCTTTAAAATGACCGCATGTGCAGATTTAGTTGTCTTAACCTACTTTTCATTGGAGATTTTCCTTATTTCTCCTATGCACATTTCCTAGTGCATAGAATAAATGTTCAATTAAAAACATTCCTTGGTCACACAAAATTAATTTTAATTCTGAGGAATTAGTGGGCAACCCATTTTGTTTCTGTAACCTCCCTAATTTTGAAGGGAAAACCAAAAAAAAAAAAGTTTACAATTACAATTTTAAGAACCATTTCTATTTTACTCTAATTACTACTTTATTTCATTAGAACTACCATGAGCCAGAATTAAGTATGCTGCAAGAAAATGCTTTTGGTAAGTTCTCAGCTCGTGCATCCTCTCCTTCACTCTCTCACACATTGCTGTGCATGTTACAGGCCTGATTTCCTCTGGCAATCTCTTTGTTAGCGGTTCTGCAAAATTCTGCCACTAATCTAAAGGTGCAATTAGAATACTTTATCTTAGCACTTCCCACACAGTGGCAGCTGCAAAGCGCAAATGTTGACTGGGCTCCATTTTTTGAAGTCTGAATGGAGGCTAGTGGAAAATATTGATAATGTAAACATTCAGCAGACCTTTCAAAAAGTTATGATCATCCTTCCTAATAATGCAATACTTGACTTGTCACACGTTTAGCCAGGAGCTGGATCCAGTCGTCAGTCAGTCTGCAAATAAAGCACCCCCGGGTAGAACAGGGATGAGACAGAAATCGTCTTGTGAAGATAGAACCTCCAACTCCTGCTTTGGTTTTACAACATGTGCACAACAAAGAATCATCTTAGGGTTGGTAAAGCATTCCCTGACAGGCATTTGGCATGCAGTGTTTCCTCATATTTTTTGAAAGTCCTTTAATTCCAAAGCAGCCTTTTCAAAGCCACAGAAGTGATAGTTGGAGTTTAAATCTTTTCTGATGTCCAGAGTTCAGGATTTAGAGTGGTCAATAAAACCAGAATTAGTTTGAGTATGAAACATAACCAATTTTTATAAATAATAATGAGTTCCTAATTTATTTTTCCATTGCAATTTTTTTGAAAAAATTACAAAGATAAGATAAGGTTGATAAGAAATTATGTAAATCATACCAAGTATCACTAATGATTCTATAGAATTTGACAAATGTGTACAGTTAATAAGTTTAAGGGACTTGAATGTGTAACTGAAATTTCTTGTCATCCAACAGATGTTAACTACAAATTACAAGAAATAAATTTAGTTATGATTAATTATTGTTTGAACCACTTGAACTATTATAACATTTTCATATCCCTTATTTCCTGAAGCAGTTATATACTTTACAAATTAAGACATTTTGTTATTCTTCTTGTATTAGCAAAAAATACCCAAGCATTTGGTCAAAAGGACCATGTGCTGGTATTTTTATGTGTGGCTTTTCAAAATGCTGAGTTTTGTAAAGGAATGCATTTCTACAGGAATAATTTATTGCTTCAGTAGTTTTGGGAAGAGAAACACTAAACCTATTTTAAGCCTTAATTTAATAAAAGCTTGTATTTTCAGTTTTGATGAGTATTTTATAAGTTTTAGAGTGTGATCTCTACAGGCATATAAATTTTAAGTTCTTCTTTAGTTGAAGATGTAAGGTGCTATTATTTTTTAGTTTAATAATTTGAAAATTGTGTGTCATGAGAACAGTGATAAGCATAGACTTCTATTTAAGGACAAGATTAAAGGAGTAATTATAAAGATGTCCATTAAAGATCAGCTCAGTTTCCTCTTTTCCAGGTTGCCATGATTTGATTGTCCAATTATTATTTAAATTCAAATTAGTATTTACTCTCGTTCATTATTTGAGTAAGGACAGAGTTCATGTTGGCAGTATCAAAGAATTATGAGAGGAGTTGAGGAGAGACAGATGGGAAAACACATTTACTTTCTTTGTTTTTTAAGGCCTCTGCCCTTACATTTCCTAATTTGCTTGTGCTTGGTTCATATATGTTTTCAAAACTCTACACATCATTAACTTTTATAAAGTATGTTAGTATCTGCCTCACAAGCGACCTTCATGGCTGAGAAATGACAAGCCAGACACTGACTCCAGAGCTGTTTTACCTGAAGGAGCAATCAAAAAGGAGGAATTAAATTTTAATCATTTAAAAAAACATAATTATTAATTTTTAATTATACACTAAATATACAGACATGAAAAATGATAATGTCTGAAATTCAGGTGCTGTTCTGAGGATTTTGTCTCCAGCTTTTGTCTTTGTTAGAGAAGATGAGAATGAGAAGGCAGTTTACTTATGCTTGTGAGGTACCCAGCATGCCAGTTCATCTCCCTAATGTGAACAGCAGTGAAAGCACTGCTTGTTTTGTCTCGAGAGGGCATTTTTAGATTTATTTTTAAAACCATGCATGATTTATCAGTGAAAGGTTCCTGCTTCTGATTATGTGTAATGTTTTAATTCCTAGTTTTTGTACCATCTTCCTCAGAATCCCTGCTGGCCTATCATATTATGGCTATACATTTAATTTGTCAGAATTTCTATTTTTCTTATTTGGACATAGTTTCTATTCTGAGAAACATTTTGCATCCAGTGAATGCCCTGACTCTTCTGTTTAAAACTGACAGGCTTTGGGGACGGAACAGGGAGGTTTTAGCTGTGATTGTATGTGTTAATGTAAGTTTGTAGGCATTTATGTATTTTACTCAACATGAAAAAAATTATAAATGTCTCTAGTACCTTGTGATAATGCTGTCAAGAAGCATGCAGATTTTATTTAAAGCTTTTTTATTATTTTTTTCTTTTCATTTTTCTTTATGTAAATGAAAATCTGACAAGGGTGATGTAATAACATTATTTTTCTCTGACTTGGTGAATATCTTGTGTGCATAATTATAGATTAGTTTTTTGACAGTGTCACTTTAAACTGCCTGGTCCCTTTGTCTGGACAAAAACTGTAGCTTTTTCTCCTCTTTGTTTTCTGATTGTTTTGATGTCTCTGAAGAACCCCCAAAACAAGCTACTGTTGCATAACTCCCTGCTAAGAGGCAATTTCTGCAGGAATGAAATCCGTATTTTCCTGTGTCTCCTGTGTAAGCAGCCTGTGCCCTGCCTCATCTCCCCTAGCATTTCATCATCACATCTGTAGTCCAAGTCTTGCTCTTGGATGTCTTTCAAAGACACCAAGCACTTACTAGCAGTTGTGATCCCTAACTATTCACTGGAAAACAGACTGAGCACAGGAGATACAGAAGGTGCTGCCTTAAAATGTTGCTGAACCTAGCCTATAGAGGAGTGATGTTGGAAATGAAGACCTGTGTCCAGGTCTCTGTTTTCAGAATTAAGGTTTGAATATTTATCTCAGGCATTTTTGGTGAGTGCTCTACTCTGCTGCTCGGTCTAGGAGTGTCACTTCTTTTTGATCCCGTGGCTGCTTTCTCTGTGTAGTAGGTGTGCTCTAGGCACTCACAGCTGAGCAGTTCTTGTGGGAAATAAAGATGTGAAAATTCAAGGCTTATCTGGCAGATGGATGGGAACTCAGGCCCAGCAGGATTAGTGCTGATGGCCCAGGGCTGTAAACTCAGTGGCACAGCTTTAGGCACCACAAAAAGAGGTTGTTAGCATAAGTTTGATGTCACAAGACTGGAAATGTAGTTTCAGACATTCAGTACTTTTGCCCACCTTGCTGTCACCTAAAGGAAAAACCAGGCTAAATCTGCTGGTGCACCCAAGTCCAAGAACACTGCTAAGTATCGGTTAATTTTTTTGGAGGCAACAGAAGCTTTTCAGTTTCTGTTTTCTGCACTCACACTGTTTGTTTCTATAAACTGGTGGTGTGACCTTTTTTTCGTGAGAGCATTTTGAATATAGTACAACCTTTCATGAGAACATATTCCAAAGGAGGGCTATTTTTAAACAAGATGACATAGGCCCAGCATGCCACCCACAGGATAGCGCTTGCCCAGGAAATGTGGAACATTTCCGCAGAGATGTGACTTGCCATAAAATATTAAATTTCATTTCTTTGTGGGTATTTTCTTTGAAAAGTGTTACTTCTGGTGTGACAGTCCATGAATAAACAGATTTGAACAGCTTTTCTTTGAGATGCTGTTAGCTTTTCATTCTTCAGGTTTTATCAACTGAAAATGTGTTCCCTCTAAGCATGCACGATTCTTGCCCTGCTATATGGTGCCAGGGTGTTGTGGATTAATTCTTGACCATCCCATTGTATTTCTACTTTCAATTTCCTGTGTTCTCCTTCTGTCCAGAGAGTGATAGAGTTGTCCTCAGCAACACATACAAAGACTGAAAGGAGAATGCCTCACCAGAAAATACAAAAATGTACATTTTTTTCATGCTGAGAATGAATGTGGCAAGGAGTCCCTGAGGAGCTGTGATGGACAGGCTTTGGTTTGGGATTGGCCTAAGATTGTTTTATAATGCTCAGCCAGCATCTTTACCAGGACTAGGGATTTTCTGTGGGTCCAACAGCACTGCTGTGAAACAAGGCATTAGACAAGATCTGGAGTACCTGTGACAGAAATTCTTTGAGATAAGAGATATACAATAGCATCAGTAGAGGAACCTAAGTATGTTATTGCAAAATCTTAAAATGTTCAGTTTATGGGATATGAAAAATGTGAAAACAGTAATAAAAAATATTATTTTTCATATCTTCATTTCAAGGCTTTCGGAACTCCCTCCTAGTCTAGTAACACTCTGCGAGAATGCAAATTCAGTTCTAGTCATAAACCTTAATAAAATGGGTAGCTTGTCAGTTTTATTTGATTAGAGATTGGAAAAGGGAGTGCTTTTAATAGGAAAAATGGATTTTCACTCTGATATGGAATTTACTTCTATCACTATTATTATATCTTTACAAGTCAAATGATTATTTTTTTTTCTAGTGGCAAATACTATCATTATTCCATAGTTAATATAATATTTATAATAGCATGTAAATGTGTTGGAAATCGAATACCAGTATGCAGGTCCCTCTGTATAAATAAACAATTACTACCAAATAATTATTCTGTAAGTAAGAACGCTGTTAATATTCTATATGCATTCCATGCCATGTTTCCTGAGTCATGCCACATGGTGGCCTAAATGTTATAGTGCAGATAAATTCTATTCAGATGCTGTAAAAGACACAACAGTCTCCTGTGCTTTTCTGCAGGTACCCAGAGCCATTCACTGCACACTTCCTGGCGGGCAGCGATCCCGATTTCCTTGTGATGCCACAAGCTGGAGAACTTCTCCCAGCAGGCACTGTGGGAACCCATATAACAGTGGGATACAAGCCAAGGATGTATGGCAAGAAGCACACAGCAACACTGGTCATTGAGGTAAGCCTTCCCCAGCGCACTGCACAAATGCACCTTCAGGAGCGCCAGCAGCAAGAGAAGTCCTGCACCAAAGAGCAGCACTGGAACGCACCAATGCATGTGCTGTGATGGTTTTCTACTCCTCACAGTGGACAAGAATAAAACTAAAAGTTGAGAATTGACTCATGACAAGCTGGAAAAACATACAGGATTTTAATTTCTGTGTTATCTCTTTGCCATCAGCACCAGAGGCAGATACTTACCTTGATACATTTGCCCCAACTCCATAGACAACATAACTTTCACAGAAAATCAAAATAATCCTGTTAAGAACTGGTGCAGAATATAAAAGTAATTGAAGATGTGAAGCCTAGGTTATTGATTTTAATTGTATTATACATCTTATATGATCAAAGGCTGTAGAAGGCAGGTGCCAAACTGTAGAAGACAGAATTTCAGAGCACAAAGCCAGGAACAGCTCTTTTGAAGCAAGATGCAAAATAAACAGAAATTATTTGCAACCAAGTAGCCTGTGTAAGTCTGAAGGTCAGGAAACATTTGAAGACATGTATTTCTTCAGCAGTAAAAATGCTCTCAGAAACTAATTTTCAAGTTTGAAGTTATTCTTTAGAAGCAATCTGTTGAAAACACACAGCAGGGGCAAACACCCCACATTCTCTATAAATCATGGTTTGCACTTTAAGTCTATTCACTGCATGCTGGCAGTGTCTTCAGGCTGCTGTGTTAGAAGTGAAACAGCAATATTGATTTAAGAAATAAGATGGTCAAAACAAAGTTGATAAAAAGATGCATGGCAAATCACTGTAATTTTTTATCTCTATAAGTGACAACTTGTACAACAGTGAATAAGAAATTCAAATCCTGGAAAAACAAGGTCCTTCAATCCCTCCTACTTGTTTTCTTTTACTGTATTAGATGTTTGATTAATTTAATCTCTTTACGTAAACAGCAGTGATGCTTATCACTCTTCCATTTGAAAAATAAGATAGCTGACTGAATATATTCTGTGCTCTTTGTATTTACAGAATGCTGTATGACACAGCTACAGAGCTCAGAAACTTCTAATGAAGTTCTGGAACTGAACTCCTGTTCTTAGGCATGGCACATATAAATGTACTAGCTATGCTTGTCCTTGGCTTAGCTTTCATCACTAACAAGGAGATTTAACCATAAATCTGTCTGGAATGGCACAAACACAATGATCAAAGGTTATTATTAGCTTTTTGAGAATTCAGGCAGTAATCCAGAATTTCCTTTTAGGAATTTGTCAGTACAGATGGCCTGTGTCTAATTGGTTTTTTAAGCTACATCCACTCACACCTCAGTCTCTAGTTATGATCTAGGCACACAGCTCTTTACATCTCCACCTCTGGTAGTGTGTGTGGTTGCAGGAAGTCAGTCATTCATACATATTACATATCTATATATGTGTGTGTATATATCAGATCACATCTTGTATCTATTCCTGGACATTTAAAAATGCATCAAGGACTCTTGATGCTCGTAAGCATATTTTGGACCAATATAGCTCCATCACAGTCTGTTATAGATATTTCAAATTGCAGAATTAAGTGGTTTCAGTAATGTTTTGATGAGGCTTGTGTTCTCTTTGCTCTTTTTGGTAGCCCTTTTGTGTACTCCAGACTTTCCCCTTTGTGCTCCACACAAGCTTTAATTCCTGCAGTTCTAATGGAAGGCAGAGCATCTGTGGCTGTGTGTGATTCGGCTGCTGTGCTCTCAGCACTGACCTGAAATAAGGTTGGATGACATATTGAGAATACCCGATACTCATTGCTGCCTTCTGGGTTTGTTGAAATAATTTTCATTAGGGACCTGAGGGAGACAGACTTAGTTAGATGTATTAAATAAAAGCAGTATTAAATCATTCTTATTTGGGGAATAACAATGGAGGTGGTGAAATGCAATTAGTGTTGGACCTAACACTGAAGAACCTTTTTTGCATGTATCCTCTCTAGCCAATATATTGGCTGAGGCTTTGGGCTATTTTTAGAAATGGTGAAGAAGCTTCTTGTCTTTTGCAGTGCCTCTCTTTTGCTGCTGCTGTAATAAAGGACTACAGTACTCTTGCTTTAAAATGTCTTTTGCATTTCTGAGGGTAAAGTCATAATCCTAACACTAACATATTTTTATTATTAAATTCTTTGAACAGTGAGTAGCAGATTTGTAATTTTTGTGTGTTTCAATGAGCAGTGATAATTAAGCTGTAAAGTAGCAGAGATGGCAGTGTAAGTTCTTCAGTTTATGTTCATTACAATTGTGTTGTAAAGGAAAAGGGGAGGTTAGGATTATGGAGAAAGATCCTAAAATATGAGAAAGTAATCTTTTTCTCATTTGTTTTAAGCATTAAACCCAAATATTGTATGTGCAATTTTTTTTTGTTTTGTTACCCTGCTGAGAACCCAATGCTGAGAAGCTAATTAACATTAACATAGATGTTACAGTCTGTCTCTACCAGAACTTAGTGTGTACATTTTATTAACTGAATGCATATATATAATTGAAATCTTGTCGACTAGTTTATATTTCTGCACACAAATCAGGTACTTCATGGGATGTGGTGTGGATTCTTTAATATTCAAGAATACTTACAGTCAATTTTATTAATGGCAGGAAACCTTAATTACTTTGCTGAAGCAGTTAAAGTTCTTTAACCATCATTAAAACTTCTGTTCTCACTCAACTACATATCAAAACAATTGAAGTTAGATAATTATTTAAATAGCTGCTAGGAATCTTAATTTTGCAGAAGTGACATAGAAAATTACTATAGAAATTTATGTAGATCAAAGAATGAACTGTAATAAAAAGGCAGCAAGGAAAATAATCAGGCTTGTTTCTTTGAAAAAACTTGTAGCTTTGAATGAGGACATCACAACTTAATTGAATTACAGGTAAGAAACAGTGAAACGGTGCCTGAAGAGCATTTTTAAATAGGCTTTTTTCCATAATCAAACTTCTAAATTTAGAATTGTAGTTCTGACTGAAAAGAAAAAAAAAGTATTACCCCTAATGATAAATAAGTGAAGAGAGCACACTTCTCAGCTAAGCTGTAAAGTGCTGTGAGGAAAGAAGGGACTTCCTGAGCCACAGTAACATCCCAGAGCTGTGATGTGCCAGTCAGGCTGAACAGAAAACCGACAGAGCTGAGGGAGGGCAAGATGCAGCTGGGGCAGGAATCGTGGCCAGGCACAAGGTGGAGCAGGCAGGAGGCTGGGAATCCTTGGGAAAGGGCGTATTCCTGTTGGCTTGCAGTTAATTTCCTTTCACTGTGCTGAATTCAGCTGGAGACCAGAGCAATTGCTTTGTAATTCATGTGTGAGACTTCTGAGATATTGTAAAGCAGAAGGCACACACAATAAGTCTTAAATGATAAAATAGGTGTCAGAGTGAACCAGATTGCAGGTAACATTATCAAGCCCTCCAGAAGTAAGGCTTGTGCACCTTTATTACTGAATAATCACTAACTTAGCCTATGGAAGATAGCATATCAAAACCATTTGTCATGCTGTTCTGCAAATAAATGATGCAGTGTGCCAGCCACAGTACCCAGGTGTGGCTTCTCTGAACTTGTCTGTGCAAACTTGCATATCTTAACAGCAAACAGTACTGTTACAGATTCAGCAGCTTGCTGAAAATACATTCTGCCTTGTTCCTGGTAGATTTCTTAATTACCATAGTTTAATGTTATTTTAAATTGTATATCTCTTGAAAAGAATGAGCAAGGAAAAATGTAACTAACTTACTAGAATAATTGAAATAGTTTCCCATTAAATAAGACACGTGTTGGTGTTGGCTTGAGTTTTATGATTAGAAGCAGAGTGCAGAATCATTACTCAACATTTTTGATTCACAGGTATGAGGAAAGGTAACTTTGCTTATTAAGAGTTCTGATAATAGCAAAAGATGATAATAACGTGAGAACCATTTCTGTATGAGGGTATTCAGACCATTGTCAGTCCTGTAGGATTTTGATTCCATAATGTCTAAGCAATGTTGTGAAACACCTAATATTTGAACTGCAGGAGTCAATTAAGTAAATTTTAATTATATCTGCAAGTTTTCTCTAAACTAGCAAAATTATTCTTATCCTTCTTCTTCATTAGAAATTGATCAAAGCCTGGGTGGGCATTTGTCTCCTTGTGGGAGGTGGTTTTTTATTGCTTTAGGTTTTTTTACCCCTCTTTCCTTCACTTATTAAACTATCATTGTCTTGATCCATGAGTTTTCTTGCCTTTGCTCTTTCCTTACACAGTTCACACAAAGGTTTGCTTTAATTTAATTCTGTATACACCAATTGTAATCGCTCATTTTTTTTGTTTGTCACCACTGCAGTATGAATTAAAGGCCAGGAAATATGTGATGCACTACCTATAATTTCCTGTGTTTTAACTTTTTAGGAAGTCTTGCAAATTTTATTTTGATTTTTCTGAGTTAACACTATTTGGAATCTAATTGGAATACAATATTCCTTGAAATTCCTGATCCTTGCTCCCAATCCACTTTCCTAGCACAGATTTCTTTGGCAGTTATTTACCATGTACTTCAGCAGCACTTCCAGCCTACAGTGAACACCCGTGGATAATCTGTGTTTTGCAAATTAATCCTATGAATCATGAGCCATCAGTAAAAATGGGTTTGCTACCAAAAAAATAGGCTTTTATATAAATTATTTGGTGACTCTTACCAGTACTGGCTGAATAAATTGCTTCATGAACATTACTCAGTCAGCCATCAAGATGATTAAATTACTTACTTGAATAACTTATGTTATTTAGTAAGAAGTGGCAGTGTGTGTCTCATTTTTTAATTGTTAAAAACATTTTTCAGAGAGATTTAGCTCAGTAGATGGCCATTACTCCAGTCAGGTGAGCCAAATTATTATTCTCTTCACATTTTGATTCAGGAATGTTGAGGCTTTGAAAAAAGAAAGTCATTCATTTCAACAAGAAATCCTCCCTCAGATTGTCAAGGACATTCAGAATATGATCTGGTCTTTCTTCTTAAATGGCGTGTGAAATAGGCCTAGATATGCATCACAGGGAGCCTGGATTCTTAGCTACCTATGTTTATATCAGATACATCTTCTTAACAGAGAGTCCCTTTTATAATTCTGTTCTAGTCATAGTACAGATTGCAGCAGATTTGTTACTTTCATCTTTATGCTTCATTCCTACCAGAGCTAGTATTGGAGTTATTCCAAATTTGATACAATAAACTACACTGCCTTAAAAATAGGAAGAAGAGTTCCTCTGATTTGGGAAATTTTGGCCCACTTTTGAGGCAAGTAAATACAGCTTGTCAATCAAATAATCTCATAATTCTGTGGTCATATATAGCTGACCTTTGGAAGTCTTTCTCTGTCCTCTTCATGATTTCAGAAGAGTTTGAAACTGTGATGATCTGTGTTTTCCTTTGCTGTGACGTGTCTGACCTGGAAACCCAAAGCAGCAGCTTTGAGGCACTTGCATGGATTTTGAAGTTGATAGATTTGCTCTTGCTGTAGTTTTCATATTGGTTAGAATAGGTACTGAAGTTAAGCTGTACAGACTTAGCCCAAAAGAAATACTTGTGCCTTCAGCAGCTCTTAAAAACCCCAGTATTGGGCCCTTGGAAATTAAGTATTCTAATAAAATGGACATCTGTGTGTGTCTAAGATTTACTGAAAATTACTTAAATCTAGGTTGCCTTGAAAATTACTGATTTCTGGGTGGTTCTAATGCTAAACAACAAAACCCAAATTACGTTAACAATTACAGTAACTTTTCCATGTGTGTGACACTCGTTTCCCCTTTAGCAGAAATTGCTGAGCTGACACAACAGTATTTTTTTTCACTTAATATGTACATAAATGTACAATTTTTTCACAATGATGGTCTTCAGTTCTCTTGGATGATGACGCAGGATTTACAATAGGTGAACTACCATAGTTCAAGATGAGTTATTAGGGTGGAGTTGCAATGTCTCCTGCTACAGAATACCTGACACAGCAACAGAATATGCTGCTTTATTCAACAAGTTGAGCCATAACCGTTTTTTTTCACCGAACACACAATCCAGGATATTTCTATGGCAAAAAGGAAATTGATAAAAGATTATTACTACCCAGAAGTCTATATCTGTTTTTTGATGCCGATGATAAGTGAAGTTGAGAGATGGCATAGCCCATCATTTTTGTTTAAATCCCACTATTACTAATACTGTGGACAGTCAAGTCACAATATGTGTGGATTTCATGAACAAAAATTATTTTTTTTAGTAACTTGCCACTCAGTTCAAATCACTGGCTGAAACACCTTTCAGATCTATTCTCCAACACTGAAATAATCCATGAGACTTGCACACAGTGAATATGACCCTGAGGTTAAATTATCTTTAAACTAAATTGTTCATCTGCTCTGTTAAAGAAAGATAAAGCATTTCATTTTGTACTGAAGTTAAGAAAATAACAAGCTAACTTTGGAGAGCCACTTACTTTTCTTAAATGACAGATTTATCTTTGGACATAAGATACTGATGCTGGTTCATGTCACACCTGCTTTTGCTAGATGTTACCTTTACAGACAGTAGAGTTACTACTTCATTTCACAGTATTAGATAAGGCTGAGAATAAAGATGAGATAATCTGCCGGTTTTGCACTGAATAATATTCAATTTAAATTAGATTTTGATTTTAGTAGAATAGTAATAAAAATTTTGAAAAACTGTGCACGCATGGTGAAATATCTACTGAGTTCTCATTTACTAATCTTACCGGAATAAGGCGACCCATTCAGCAGACTTGATGTAAAATCAGTACTGCCAATTTTCAAGTAGAGGTTTCTTTAAAAATACACAGCAAAAACCCCACATCTATTCCTTCAACACTGGTGCAGAAAAGTATAATTCAGTTTCCAAAATGCTGGTTAAAACTACAATTAGAGATTCATATGATAATGGTATTTAGGAGCTGTAAGTGTATGCAGTATATCTGTGAAATAATGTAAGTGCTGTGTAAGTGCACAGCAGAGAACAAAGCCTGAGCCAAAGAGTTGATGGTTTAATGTTCTGAAACTTCTTTTTGTTGAATATCTGCAATATAAATTCAAAACTGCTTGCAATGATACTCCTTAGATACACTTTAACGCTGAACAGGGTAATGATGAGAATGATAGGATGAAGCATATGAAAGATAACAAAGATAAACATAATAGATTCAGACTTTTTCAGTGGCAAGTATAAAACTGATGTAACAAAACTGAATAAAGTCAAAGAAACATTTTGCCATGCTTTTTTTTCCCCTCTTCTGTATGTTGCTGTAAATATGGGATGACTCTACAGAAAGTTGGAGGTGGAGAAGGTTGACTGCTCATCTCTGTGTCTTTTGTAGTGCTTTACCTAGACCATAATAAAATGACAGAATGTGATAAATAACAAGACAAATATACACACTGTGCTTCGGAGATGGTTGATAGCATTTATGATGTGTGAAAATCTGTCACAATTTGTGTGGGTATTGTGGTACCCCTCTAGAGCCCAGATCTGGTTGGGGTAGTGACATGCCCAGCAGCAAAGCAGGAGCAGAGAGCTCACACTGCAATGAGCGAACGTGCTACAAATCCAGCCGTGTCGGGAGCTGGACTGTCAGCTGAGGGAAATACTCAAGAGCTTTGAGGGTTGACTGTTGCACTGTTTTCCAGAGCAGTTTGAGACCATATCAGCCTTCCTGACCTTTTGTTTCCTCAGATGAAAAATGACACTGGTGTTAGGTGTAATGTTTGTATCTACAATTCATTGTTCCAAGGATTAAGTTAGTTTTAAATGGGAGATGAATTCCATGAAGTACAACTCCTGCTGTGGTGATGAAACTGTGTGACTGGACTGTGTGACCCTACGAGCTGTGTCCCTGTAGTTCAGCACAGCAGGAGAGCATCAAAAACCTGCTCTGGAACCACAGCCAGCACAGCTGTGTGATTGTCCTGTGGAAAGGCAGACCCTGGGAATTTGGAAATATCACTCATTTCGTGTGACTCCCCTGCTCTGAGGCTGCGAAGTCAGAGCGTCTGATATGTTCTGTGTACTATGTTCATATTCTGTGTTCTGTATAAAAGCCAAATTTCACTTGTATGAATATATTTTAATAGACCTGTACATGCCATATTTTTTACTTAGTCTTCTCCTACTAATTTTATCTCGGAAACAGACAAAAAGCCTCCAGCATAAAACCTGGGATTTTCAGTCAGTAAGTGTGAGGGAATTGATGACAATCTATGCCTAAAATGGGCATACAATGCTTTGTCCTTTTGCATGGTATGTAATCACACATCATTTGAGATTTTGTAATATCTCTTGGGTTTGTAATATTTCTGTTGTTAGTTTGTAGTTTTTTGAGTTTTTTTTAAAGAAAAGGAGAATAGAAAACTAAAACCCAGGAATATACCTTTTTCCAGATGTAATGACAGGAAAGTGCTAAAGACTTGGAGTAAAGACCTGCTTTCGAAAATTAAGGTGATACGTTTTGAAGGGAAAATGATTGAGAGATCTGCAATAGTTACACATGAGTTTTTAACAACCAAAATTCTGTACAACGACACAAATGAAGCATGGGAGGTAGACAGCAGTATACCCTTAATATTCATAGAAATAAAAGTCTTTAAGCATGGATAAATGGGATGTGTAGTAAGAATAAGGACCCGGTACTCAGGAAGAATGAAGTATTCAAGCATTACAAGACATGACATGGAAACATATGTTCCATTCCTGGAGACCAGTTATGAACAGAGAGCAAACGAAGAGTGTCATTTTCAATCCACATAAATATGCCTCAAACCAGAGATTCCAACATGAAGCTTCAATTCTCTTGTGCATACTCTGAATCCTTTTGTCTTAGTTTTGTTCATTGTTTTAACGTGAAAATCCCACATTTGATAATACCAGTATTACAGATAGCAGAGCTGCAAGTGAATCCTGTGGTATAAACCTGAGGCATTTATGTTGTAGTATGGAATAGTCACCTTTGAAAAACATACAGAGCTCTTTGAAAAACGTACAGACCTCTGGGATTTACTAAATAAAAAAGGAATTTTAGATCAGCCAAGGAAAGTAAATTTCTGATCTTTGTTATGCCTGGTCCTGAATAAAGCTGAATGTGATTTCAGTTTTCTGTTCCAGGAGTGAAATTCTTATTCTGTGTTATTCCAGTGCATTACGTGGAAAAGGATAAATATCTTTTGAAATCAAAGTTGCATCTTAAATCGCTGAAAATTTTCAAGGTATTTGATCATTGATTTTTTTTTTTTTCCTTTCTCTGTTCATTATTTTCAGACACAATCAATGCAGTGGACATATGTAATCAATGGACTTCCTCCACAGACTGTACCACCTACAATGGCAGCAAAAGTCGTTTGTACCAGCAGCTACATAGGATCATCCACAGTCCGACAGCGCAATTTTGTACGTGAAAATCTGAAACTTATAACCACTGGAGCATCTTCACCAATCAAAGGGGCACCTTTGGTCCTTAGGAAAAAACAGAGAAAGTTATAATCTGTTAATTTTTTGGTGAGAAAACAAATAAATTCTGCAGATAAAAAGAGAATGTGGTTTGTTAAATTTTTTTTAAGCAGATATGGTGTGCATGGATTGTATGTTTTATATGGAAGATTCAGAGCACCTGAGCCCTAGTAATATTCCTGTTCTTCTATAAGGGATTTTGGATGCCCAACAATTTATTTATGTCATACGGATGTCAGCAAGTTCAGAGAAAAAACTTTGAGTTTAAAAAAATATATCTGAAGATTGGGTAACTCAAACTAAAGCTTTGCTTTCTGAGGGATATAGGTTTAATAAGACTGTAGTAGGAAGTTTCAATGAACATTCTGTGTGATGTTCAGCACATTACACCCATGCAAACCAAGCAAGAAAAAACAATCCCTGATCTCTTCCACAAGAAAATCCTACCCAAAGATTGCAGTAATTTGCTAGGGTGAAACATGGTTATGTGTCATATGTCCAGAGCTTGAATGCCTTTTAGACTCTCTTCAGCAGATTTCATTAATTAGGACATCTTTGCTGTGTATAAAATAACAATCTTGTTTTATTCATCCCATTTCAAATCTTTGATAATTATACATAGCACAGAAGTCAAATAAAATGTCCTGCTGCAGTAATTTTATGTCAGGTATATTTTTACAGAGTGCTTTAGAATATTGAAATATAGAAGGCTGTTAGAAGTCAGTGCAAAATGGAGACAGATTTTCCTTTTTTTTCTTAGGATAAACAAATCAGAGGTGCTATTCTTAATGTGTTTCTATTTCCATTCTTTAGATGGGAATTCAGGCTTTCTCTGCTCTTGATATAATGTGGAAAATGAGATCTATGCAGACATGCTTTGTAAGATCATTGGATGGATAACTCCTGCCTCCTTTCTTCATTGAGACCATTTTTCCTGATTTCACTAACAGAACATAAATTGTATTTGTGCCTTTATTTTGATGGCAAAATGGACTTTGACAAAAAAATGGCTCTGCCCAGATTAAGTGGCTTCTTGGCTCCAATACAGAACGAGCATCACTGCTCAGGAACGGGGAGCCTGAGAACAACCTATGTAGGTCAGCACAAATGAGCACCAATAAAACCCTTTTACCGCAATGTGCTTGAGGATTTTGTTTATGCCACACATTTTTAGAGAAGCTATTACAGAAAATGTTTGGAACACATAAAGCAGCAATGGTGCTGTTTAATACCTCCTTCTAAATGCAGGGTGCCCCGTTTCTGACCCATTTTGGTTAGAAACCAGGTAATCTGAAGTGAGAATAAAATCAGCCTTATAAATTCAGTGCACAACACTGGAAAGATACTGTCCATACTGATATCTCTGGAAGACATTAAGAAAGAAGCTGTTGCAATATTTATCTTAAATGCTGCTGAGACCACAAATGCAGCTGGCTTTCATAGGAAGGCTCTATCTGCATATATAAATGAAGCAAGTGTTTCTCTGACCATAAGAAATGAGAATTTATGGATCAGCAATGGTTTCACAACTAATGATTGGTGTTCAGGAAATATTTCAGTGACAGCCTTTTTTGTAAAAGCTTTTTTATCCTTGTTTCGCTCTTTTAAAGTTATGCTTTCCTATTTAAAATGGCACTTTTTTGCAAGATGCACAAAATTTTGTAATTCTCCCAAAAATGGATTAGCAGGTGGCGTAGAGGTGAATCACTTAAAAATTACATGGTGCTCACTCCAGAAATTTCATGCCCGATTTACTTGCCCGCACTTGCTGCTACATGTAGTAGATTTTCAAACTGTCATGCATCTAAATATTTTAAAAATCCATAGGAAAATTTGCAATAAAATAGTACCAGATGGGTGTTTTCAAAGGAAAAATTTATATTATCTATTGTAAAAGGGATGAATGCATAATCTGTGCTTTCTGGACAAAATTAAGTGGGGTTTTTTTCAGTGTTTACAAGGTCACTTCTGACCTATGTAAGATATGCCATTTTCAGTTGAGTTTGGACCTAATATTAAAAATGTATTTTTCTAATTTCTTATAGTTTAAACAGAACTAAACATATTTCTTCTGATATTAAGAGTACACTTGCAAAGATGATTTAAAGAAAGACCATTTTAGCTGTGTGGTTGTAACATCCATAGTGTTTTACATAATATCTGCATGCGTTTATGGATTACAGTGACTATATAAACTATTACAAATAAATTCATTTTTGCTTCTTGATAATTTGCACTTCCATCACTGAGGTGACTGTATTATTTATAATGCAAGGGCTAATTCCAAGTATATCTCTTAAAAACCAGTTTCTAAGCAGCAGCACTGGAAGATTTCCAGAATGATAACTTTTATTCATTAGTTGCTTCCTCCTTTTTCCTAGAATTACTGAGCCATTTTGCAAATATTAGTGTTTCAACTCCTGGAAGGAAAGGTCTGACATGGGAAAAGATTAAAAAATGCTGGTTTTTTTACTTAAAGATTTCACTTCAAAGCTTTTGGACCCACCATTAAATCTGAGCTGCAGAACAGCTGGGCAAGCTGCTCACCATTACTCTGCACCCTAAAAATGTAATCTGCAGAGGAATTCAGCTGTTGGAGATAGAGCTAAACACAATTGTTGCAGTCAGGGCTCAGGTCTGGAAAAAAAGCAGCCCAAATGATTTAGGTTTGAATTAATTCTAAATTACTATTCATTATCCTAATCTTCTTAAAAGGCAAAGGGAGAGAATGAACACAGCCTCGAGTTATGGCTTTTAAAGATGCCCTCACAATGATTTCTGTGCCCTCATGCCACATCAGGACAGCCAGTATCAGAACCTGGTAGGAAAAACCTCAAAACTTTGTTTCTCCACATTAGCCTGCCCACCAGGATCCATTTCTTCTGAAAGGATGAAGAAAGGAGTTTTTCCCTTCACATTAATCTGTGTAGGCACAGCAGAATCTCAGAGAAATGAGGAGGTATTGGTTATTACTGTAAATAATAGCTCTTAATTTCTCAATGCTAATATCAATTAGTGATCTAAAATTACTTCTACTGACCCCACTTACATATTTTGATTTATAGAACTACCTAATTCATAAAACACAAGAAGTTTTTCAAAGTCAATATGGCACTTATGGCCAAAAGTTTTCATCATAGTCTTGCGTGCCACACACGAGTCAGCTGTGCATTGCTTGTTAGTGGCTTAGCAGAAACACTGGCTGTCTACCCAGTGTAGTCACCACGTGGTTATTGATATTTCTTCCTCCCTTCTCTGTCCGTGCCTCATTATAATGATCCATCTATCAGAGCAATTAAAACAAGGATTTAAACCTTATGGAGCAACATTATTGTGTACCGCAGAACTTGTTACTTTGGGAATGAGGTCTACATTTAAATTTGTTGTAAAAGTACAGTGCAGCTTTTACAGCTATTGAGCTCCTGGTTTAATGTGACATGTCCACTAGTGGGGACAATCTGCTCTGGGGGGCTGCAGGATTGTTCAGTCAAAGCACTAGCTTCAAAGCAGTACAAACCAATTGACCCTCTAATAGTTTGATGTTTGGCTGAGCTTTATTTGGCACACTGCATGCCGGAGGATGAGACGAGGGTAACGTGGAGATGTCATTAGGATGCCTGCCATTAGCAGCTCAGCTTGGAGAGGGTTTTGCGCAGATTTCAGGATTGCTTGTTCTACTCATATGTGGCTCACCGTGGTATCAATGACACTCGAGGGCTGTTTCACACCTGATCTCTCTCACAAAATGTAAAAAGGTTTGCAAGTACCAAAACTGCCCAGCAGAAGTAATAGGAGGCTAACATGAACTCCTGTGCCAGTGCAGGTTTTGTCTGAGTCGGGAATGGGGAGAAAAAGGCTGCTGTAAGCATGGAAGGTGATCATGATAAGGTAAAGAGCCCGTGGAGGCACGGTGCCCTATCCATTCCCACTGCAAGGAAAGGGATTCTTTCAATGCAGCTCCTTGGGACCGAGCCAGGTTAGTAGAGGACAAAATGCTGAACCAACAATGCTCTTACTTTGGTGAAATACCCGTCAGCAGCCAAATCTGAGCATGCGCCTTTTTCCTCTTTGATCACAAACCCAAACTACCAGAATAGAAAGTTCTGACTTACCCTGCACACAGCAAACATTGAGAAAAAATTGCTATATATTGATAGATATTCCTAGGAGGAAGGCTTAATATTTAGAATAAGGGAGAAAATACCCGGCTTTGCCTTACAATTTATTTGCTTGTGAGGCATTTCATAATTTTATTTCTCCCTGTAGTGACTGCTCATTCTCAAATAAATGACTGAACAGTGCTTTACTGCTGACACAGATCACAGTTTGTTGCTAATGGAATGTTAACTGCTTTTTAAGTAACTCTGAATAAACCTACTGATCCACAGAAGATTCATCTAAAAAGGAATCCAATTCATCTACCAGCTTTTCTGCTTCCACTGTCATGAAACATATTTTTCTGCAGTTTACTTTACTGCAGTTATTGTAATATTGGTAGTGTCAGATTTCCTGTAGTAGGATATTTTACATTTTGAGACCGTGGCATGATGACAATGTGGTGAAGTCATGGCAGGACGTTTATGCCAAGGTCACTGCACAGAAATCTGTCTAAAAATCACTGCTTGGTGGCTAAGGAAATAAAGACATGAGGCAAGGACAATCTTTGACCTTTCGTTTCCCTCATTATTCCAGGATTAACCTCCTTTCTGCAAAGTACCCAATTTCTCCTGGCAAAAAAAAATTAAATAAACCTATCAGTGGAAAACCTGGCAACTCACAGCTCATCCCACTGCAGGAGTACACAGCAGATGCCAACAAACCAGTCTGGCACAAGTCTTAAGTCACAAAATCAGATGTCTCAAGAAGGGTAAGGCAACAAAGTAAAATCCTGCCACTTATTAAATGGATAGTGCTGATGTTCATCACATGAGATCCGATTTACCAATCTGTATGAAAATCGAAGGCCCAGTTTTCCCATTCACTGTAACAAGTTTCCAGGGTGCCTTTGCTGTAGCCTACAGGCTTGGTATTGTCAATGTGAGGTGGGAAGGGTGGCTGTGTCCTGACTCCGTGTCTCCTTCAATGAAACCCGCAACTGTTGTTCTCAAAAAAACCCAAAACAACAACAACAACGACCTCCAAAAAACAAAACAAAACAAAAAGAAAACCAAACCAAAACAAAAAAAAACCCACAAAACATAAGAAACTATTTCCTCCACCCTCAAGCTTCTCTAAACTAAGCATCTCAGAAGACAGGTTTTAATTTTGAAGAAACTAGCCTATGAAAAAAAAGATTTCTGATGATCTATTAATAAAAAAACAGACCTCAGGGTGAGGTATGAAACTTCTACATTCTTTGATGATTATAGGACGTGTTTTTCTAATGTTGTTTAGGTTTAAGTATCATAGAATCATAGAACAGTTTGG
The DNA here is from genome assembly GCA_013397755.1 of Cnemophilus loriae. Lineage (NCBI taxonomy): Eukaryota > Metazoa > Chordata > Aves > Passeriformes > Corvidae > Cnemophilus > Cnemophilus loriae. The sequence goes on from VZTF01002689.1 coordinate 601,235, forward strand.
GTTGGAAGGGACATTTAAAGGTCATCTAGTCCAAACCTCCTTTGATGAACAGGGACATCTTCAACTAGATCAGTTTGCTCACAGCCCTATTCAACCTGACCTTGAATATTTCCAGATACAGTCATCTACCACCTCTCTGGACAGCCTGTTCTGATGTTTCGCCACCCTTTTTGTAAAAGATTTCTTCTCTTTTTCTAGTCTAAATCTCTTTTAGTTCAAAACCATTACCCTTTGTCCTATCGCAGTAAGCTCTATTAAAGAGTCTGTCCCCATCTTTCATGTGAGTGCCCTGTAAGTACTGAAAGGTTTCAATAAGATCTCTCTGAAGCCTTTTCCATGTGGAACAATCCCAACTCCTCAGCCTTTCTGTACATGAGAAATGTTCCATTCCTCCGACTGTTTTTTGTGGCCCTCCTTCAGACTCACACTAACAGGTCTTTGTGTTTCCTGAGAACTCCAGAGCGGGACATCAGCCAGTTCCCCCATAAATATCATGGCTGATACCTGGGATACAGCATTTAGTGTACTGGGGACTCCTGTCAACAGTCTGAAACATGTTTGACTGTTTAACAATCAATAGAGAAAACAAACCCCAAAATACCAAATCAACTATTTGCATTGCCAGCGTACTAACTTGATTTAGGAATAGCTCTCTGTAGTGTGTGGTAAATTACAGAGTTAACAAATATCTATCTAAAGTAAGAATAAAATAGTGATCATTTTTATTCCTTGAAACCTAAAATAAATGTGTATTTGCATAACTCTGCATGTGGAAAGTCAAGCTGAATGTGCAGGCAGTCAGGTGTGTGCTTCTAAATTCAAAGCATACGTGTGAGTATTGGGTTAAATACATGGTAAATATGTGACCAGCACTGACTCAGCAGCATTGCATTGCTCCTGGCATAAACTGTTGCATTCAAATGTAAAACTTCTGACTTCGAAATGCTTTTCTGAGCCATGCAGCCACATGGCTAGTGTTAATTAGTACTTCCATTCCATTTATCATTGTCTTATTTCTGTCCTAATATTTGCTATTTAAAAAAATAAATAAGCAAGCAATAATTAAAGGAAAAATTAAAGCCAACGCCACCAAACCGAAAACAAGGTTACCTTGCCTAGGTCTGAGCCTTCCTGTGCTCAGCTACCAGTTATTCATTTTGAAGCAGTTCCTATTGAACCTGAATCTAAATTACATAGAGGAGATAGTGTGAAGAGGAGACAGAGACAAGCAAGCTCGTGGCTACAAAATTAAATCTTCATGGTGAAGGAATCTTATGTATAAAAATATTTTCTAAGGAAACTTCCTTTCCCTTAGAGAACAGTATCTGCTCACAGTGGCTGTGATTACTGCCATAGCAGAGATTAATTGCTAGATGACGTGTCACTCTACTGAAACAAAAATCAGCTGCAGAAACCCTGGATTAGCTCATTAAAAAACGTCATTAATTAGGGGTTCAACATCTGTAAGAGTTGTTTGGTCATCTGCAGGTCACAGAAGTCAAACTGCCCGAGTTCAGTGGCAGGAGGTGGCTGGAATTGCCCCCTCCATGCTCCTACCTCGGACCATGGAGGCCAAAAGGCTGCACTGAAGCTCCTGGAGTTCCCTCCCCCTCGCTCTCCCCTTGTCCTGTGGTGCTTCAGCTGCCAAGATCAGCTGCAGTGTTTAAGCCAGAGCTGTGCTGCTGTAAATAAGAGGGAACAGCTGGGGGATATTGCTACTGGGGGTCCCATGGCTTTAAATATAATCAATTCATGGTCTGATATAATCCTTATCTTAACTTTCAGAGTAGGCTGCAAATTATCTCTGCACTTTTCCCCAGGTTTATATTAAAAGGAATAAATTACAAAGAGGAAATTTGCATTTAGCTTACTTAGCTTGCTCATGATAGCTGATAGTGAATTGTGATGTTGCTCTTGGGAGATTTTACCTATCATCTAGTGCATAGAGAATGATGGTTGGGTGCAGTTCCTATCACTTTTCAAAATGTAAAAAAAAATAAATTACTTGATTATTAACAGAGAGGATCAACAACCGAATCAGATAGGTAGATTATCTGTGTCTGAATTAATGAATTAAAAGCAGCATGAAGAAGGAAAATATGAATGTAATGGTCTCACTGGAATAATTTGGGAAGAGAAAGCTTGTAAGTGAGGAATAGTTCCACCTTAAGAAAGTAAGACAAGTCAGCTGGCACGGAAAACTGCCAAGGTTATGGGGGATTATTTAAACTAGAAACAGGAGGAAAAAATTCAGCAGGTGTTGAGGAACACTTGAGCCAGTCACAGACATCTGCCAGGACTGTCAACCCTATGACAGTATCTCTGTCACAGTGTAAGGAGTATGAAAAATTATGGTAAAACTAGGGAAGGAATGGTGCAGATCCCAGCAGTCCATCAAGGAAAATCAGCCAAAGAAATTGTCCAACAATAAAAAGAAATAAATACCAAACAGTTCAAATAGAACTGATAGAAAGAAACAAACTAAAAACTGTATCACCAAGGAACAGTACCTTGAGAGGACTGTTGTAATTCTGGCTGTAAAGCAGAAAAGACAGAATATCCCTTAACTGCAGTGCAATGCCATGGCAGTTCCATAAAAATAGATGGAGAGAATGTTTGGAGGGGAGGAGGCCAGTGAGGAGAGCCAGGGAGGATGAGGGTGCAAGAACCGAGGGCTCCCAAGAGGGAAAGCACATTAACAGTGTGGCACCAGCAGCTGCTGGCTCAAAAGAAACCACGCTGCATTCACACTGTTGACGAGATGCAATTAAAAGAACAAATGCTCCCCCTCGCTCTTAAATCAAACACACCTGTATCTGACAAACATCTATCAATGTCTTTGATGGACTACAGACAGTCAGGGTGTTAAGAAGTAATCAGCTCCCCAACAAAATTCCACTGCATTTGGTTAATTTCCAGTAAGTATACAAGGTAATTAAAGCCCATATCAGGATAAATTTAGCAAGGCCATATCTTGGCACACTATATAACTATGTCTATGAAAAGTAGTTCAAGACCAGTGAAAAAAGTACCCTTTTAAACATAGTGTGAAGGTAACATAAAAAAAGAAAAAACTGGCATTGAACTCATGAGCAGATAATGATCATCATTTAAATAAGTGTAAAAGGAGAAATCTCCACTCTGCAATGTTCAGTAAAACCTGAAGAAGCCACAGAGCCTTCCTCCCAGAAATCCACCACAGTGCTGACACAAATACCACCTTCCATCCCTCACTGTTCTCCTTTATAAACTTTGCATGGATCTAAATATCAGCATGTACATACACCAGCTCTGACATACTGCTTTGCTTCTTCCCAAGGCAGAAACATCTCTTTGAGGAAATAGGAAGTTACCCAATAGTTTCCCATCTCACCCAGACTCACCCATGTTCCACCAGAAGTGATGGTGTGGGCGTGGTGAGGTCATACAGTCCCAGCTTTGGGCTGGGAGAATGCAAGCAGCTGCTGCTGAAGAAGTGCTGTGACTGGATGATGGGGAGTTTGGCCTTCCCTGGGAAAAACATTCAGGATTATAAATTTGAGAACCCAGTAGAAGTTGCAATCCAAAATGAAACAACACCAGAACATCTGGCATTGATTATATGAGCTTCCAGTCAATTACTCTAGCAACTAATTAGTGTGCCTAGTGGAGATGATCATCAGCTGTGGGTGCCAGAGAGGTCAGCATGCCTAGAATCAGCTTGTAGCAGTTTCTGCTTGAGAGGGCTGCAGATCACAGGTACGGTTTCACACTCGAAGAAATAAGTGAAACCACCCTGGATTTTGTTGGAATTTGGCACCCAGATTTCTGTAGGATTTGATGGGGGATTCGCTTTTTAGTGTCACATAAGAAAAAATAACACAGTATCCTCATATAATTTAATTATAAAATAAACTGTCCTGAATATCAGGTAGAAAACTACTGACACTAAGAATAGAGAGGGCCCCTTTGCAAGTGCTTAAATTTACCCTCACCAAAAATTGCTTAATACTTTTGACTGTTATCTCCAAATAATGCAACATTTACTAACATATTTATCCTCATTAGAAGGTCAAACAAGATGACAAAGAAGTGTTTCAGCTTTGGAAAAGTGATACTTACGTTTTGCTTGTTGGTAAAACACCTTTGGTGACACGGCCTATTATGTTTTAAGAACGGGCCTGAGCTACACCTGATTTTTGCTGCTGGGAAAAGCACTGGGTCACATGCAGGGCTATGCTGATCAGCTCTGCTGGCAAACTAGATATGTTTCCAAGCATCTAAAATACAATTGTTCAGCTAGCAAACTAACCAGCAACATAAAAAAAAGAGGTCTGAGGAGTGAGACTTAACAGGTCTCTGCTCACTTCCCCCTCCTGGAGTTATATTGTGGTGGCAAAGCCTGAAAAATTTCCATTTTTAAAGGACTGTAATTTTAAATTAAGAAAGCAAAACCAAGCTAGGCTTCTGAAGAGGCTGAGGAACAAGGTGGAAGAGTTCTGAGAACAGGGAGGCAGAAAAGGGCTGTGCATATGTGGTTCCCTCCTACAAAACCCCAACACAGGCTTCTGTGGAGTAATTTGCCACAAGTACAAGGTGGGCTGCAGCTGCTGAGCTCAAATGCTGACCAACACCTGACTGCAAATGGGAAAATGAGTTCCTTTAGGACCTGTTAAAACGAGTTCAGAGGACAGGAACAACCATTATCCTTCATTTATGGAGTAACTATAAAAAAACTTTATTTTATGCATTGTAACCATTACTCTGTATAAAGGGTTGCCCACACTAAAGGCACACGTGACTGAGAACAGCCCATTTAAACCATGGAGAAACACAGAATCATTTAGTTGGAATCATTAACCCAGCAGTGCCAAGTCCACCACTAAACCATGTCCCTGAGTGCCACATCTACACGTCTTTGAAATACCTCTAGGGATGGTAAAACCACTGCCCAGGGCAGCCTGTTCCAATATTTGACAACCCTTTTGGTGAAGAAATTTTCCCAAATATCTAATCTGAGCCTTCCTTGGCACAACTCAAGAAGTGAAAAGCATGATGTGGCATTGGCTGGGCAATGTGGGGAGAGTCCTCGGGGATAGGGGTCCTGGCTGAAACCAGGAATGAGGACCTGACATCCTCTTTCCTAGTGTCTTCAGGAAAACTGGATTTCATGTCACAGATGCCTCTTTCCATCATCAATTTCCTCTTATCAGAGAAAAACCTGCAAGCCCCTGTGTTTCAGTTAACTGCCTAATTGTGAAGGAGATAAATGGGGTAGAGCTGGAAGCTCTTCCTCTTCAGTCCCTGTTAAGTGGCAACTACAAGAGAAGCAGAGGAAGAACTGTTGTGAGGATCCCTTTGGGTGTCAAGGCAGACGTGTGGGAAGCTGGTAAAAATGACACAGCTCCTATGACTTGACAGCATATCTGACTTATGGCCTTACACTTGTTTATTGCCTGCAGACTTGGAGAGTCCTTGGCAGTGCAGGATTGGTCTTGTTTTTTCTCCCAGCAGTGGCTTGACAGCAACAGGCTGAGATTAGGCTCTGGAGGAATCAACATGTAAACACTGGGAGATTCATGGCCGATGAATTATAGCCGTATGGACAGGACAAATATTTTTTTTTGTGATTGAAATCCCGTGGACATTTGTGAGAGGAAGCAGCCACCAAGTGGTTGTCACTTTGCACCATGCAGCTGTATTTCAGTGGAAGATGGGGTACTCTGCACTGGTAATTTAACACCAGCTGAGGCCCTCATCTTTCCGGCACGTCTTTGCGTGGGTCTTTATTCAGGGTTGAACAAGGATCATGGGCACTGTGGTTTTCAAAGTTCAAGACAAAGATGTGCTCTGAAGTGCACCCAAAACTCCTAGATTTTAAGCCATGGTGGCCACACCAATTTTAATAGCAGAGCAGCCGCTCCATGTGTACCATTGATGTAACAAGTAGTGATTTAGTTAAGTGTTCACCAGGGCAACTGATCCTAATGCATTGGTGATGAGAGGTTTCTAACTGGGTACGTGTGTCATCAAGATAATTGGGTGTCTGAGACCATTCCCTTCCCAGGGAAGCCACAGGGAGTCATCTGTAAGCTCTGAGCAAGGCATCTTTTCTCTGCATTTGGTACTTCTCCTAATTAATAAGAAATAGAAACAGCTCAAGTTTCACCTTATAGCTCTTCCATAAGGACAAGTAAGAGACAGGGAGAAATCTTTTTTGAGATTATTGCAACAAGCCAGAGAATAAAATTGTGATTTATGTTTAATTACTGAAATGCCGAACACTTAAATCTCTCTAGTTTTTGTACACAACCCATGAGACAGCCAGAGTACACAAATGTAGTGAGCACTCCCTGCAATGCTGCAAGGATTTGGGGTATTAGAGCTTGATGTTTTGGGATAGCTTGGCCACTGACTGCTGTCTGCTGCAGGCTGTTCTCTGCCACGTCCAGGAGACACCCCATCGGTAGATCAGCTCTCCTGCAAAGGCAGCTGGGCACAGGTCAAGGAAGGGAGAGATTTTGGTACCTCACTCTGACAGCCAACCTAAGGCAAGTTCTCCACACCTCTGAGCTGGATCCCTAACTAGCAAAAACATCCCCCTTCCAAACGATTGCCACTTGGCCCAGCTCTTAAATAGCCACGGAATAAAATCACAAGGAGAAGTGAAAACTGCTTTGATGTCTGGACTAGAGAAATGTGCTCCCCTGCTCTGTGCTGGAAGGTTTCTGAAGGGCAGAGACCATGCTGCCTTGCTAGCTTCTTGCTTGGCCACAGTGTCTCAGCTGTTTTGGGTGAGATGGATTTTGTTCTTACAGCTATCTCTAGAAAGCTGTCCATCTTCACAGCCCAGCAGGGCTTGCTTTTGCTTCTGCCTTTTAAACAGCAGCAACTAATCCACCTCCCAAAGGAGTAGGATAGTGGGCTTGCATGGGAGGAAGAGAGCCCTGCTAGGGCAGTCCCCACCTCCTGGCGGACAGAAGCCATGGATGGAGCAGAGCTGCTGCCAGAGCTGGTGGTACCAGGAGAGCTGTCCAAGCCAGGAGCAGAGTTGTGTTCGTGGAGCTAAACATGCCCTGCCTGCAGGCTGAGGTGTGATGCTGGGGGATGCTGCTGCTTTGCTTCTGAGCTTCTGAGCCCGGTCCCCAGCACTCGTGCGGGATGTCTGGCAGCACTGGGATGGCTGCTTTCCTGGAGCGTGCCCAAATAAATACACACTGTCAGATCCACCCTGCCTGTGGGGTCGGGGCCTCTTTTCTGAGAGCCATTTCTGCCTCCTGCAGAACAGGGGATTGCAATGCCCAGCTCTCATTTGTGGGTGTTGTGCTGTGGGTGGGTACCCACATTCCCTACAACCCTCGGTGCCAGAAGCCAGTGCTGGTGCCAGGCTGGCTCTGCTCCAGTGGGGATGGGGCGGGCTGGGGGTTTAGAGAAGCTGGTGCAGAGCCAGTGTGAGCCAAGCTGCTGCACAGTGAATTAGCGAGCACTGAGCCACGAAGGCGGTGCACGTGCAGAGCTGCAGGCTTAGCAAGTGACCTGCCCACTCCATCCCTGCATCCTGCTCTTAAATTACAAACTTGAGCTCAACAACAACCAAGACGCTGTACCTTCTTCTCTGAACAGGCACAGGCTGACTTTTTCACCTCAGGCAGTTCAGGAACAGTGAAAGTGAAAAGATATAGATAAAACACTATTAAAAATACAGAATAGGTACTCCTGGCATTTTTATAGCACTTTTTATCCAAGAATGTGTGCAGCACAATTAAGATCACGGGTTCAAACACCCCAGCTCACAGCAGCTGCAATTGGAGTCAATCACAGATGACACCCTAGTTGCTCATACCATGCTTTTTCTGCTGAGCCTATCTACTGTCCCTGCTGAAGGCTGGTTTGAGCCACACTTCAAAATATTTATGTTATTCTTACTGTGTAAATAAACAGCTTGAGACTCTCGCTGCAAAACCCTTCACTAGCATTGGCATTCATGAAAGAACAAACAAAACACAGACAGAGATCCATCCTTGGCCCATCAGCATGCTGAGTAGGCCATCCATCAGATACGCCTGTGCACTGCAGTCATTACTCAATGAGCAAAAGCATTTACATAAAAATCCATGACACCCAGCCCTATGGCACTGACAGTACTCTAGAGGGTTTAGCACCTCCTGTGCTGCACGTCTCATTTAGCAGTGATGTGTTTCAGTGGCTGTGGCGGGGCAGTGGCGGGTGAAATCCCTGTTCCTTGGGGTAGACAGGCTGTGCTCCAGAGGGCACTTCAGAAATCTGCAAGTGTCCCTTCTAAGGAAATGCATAAAATAACTGTGGATATCTCACTGATAAAAGGGTCCCATTCACACAAATATTCAGTTTGAAGTTGTGATAAAGTGACACTTGAGTTGTCTCTACAGAACTGTATCTGAGTGTGGAAACCCAGTCCCCAGCCTGCTCCTCCTCTGCGAGCTCCTGCTCATGGCTCACAGCGAAACAGCTCCGGCAGCTGCCTCCCCTTCCCCACACAGCATCCCTGACTCGGCTTCTCCCAAAGCCTCATGCTGTTTTCTCTCTCATGCCCAGCACTGGCAGATTAATTGACAGCCTGCTGCTATTTTTACCTTGTAGCGTCTTTACTCAGCTGTCTCCATCAGCTGCTGCTTAGATTTTCCTCTCTCTGTGCCTGCAAAACAGCAGGCTGCAGGCTTTCAACTCTTGCTCCTGTTCCCTCTCTTCTTCAAGACTAAGACTCCCATTAAATTCAGTCTCTTCTTTCTCCATCCCAAACTTTCAACAACCTAGGCTTGACACATTTGTCTTCTTGTATCTCTCTTCCAGTCTGGCTGCGACAGAAAATGCCAGTTTGTAATCCTCACTCGCACCCCGAGCCAAGACAGAGAGACGAGCAAACCCTCATTTCTGAAGATGCCGGCTAAGAACCTTAAATAAGCCAAGGGAAGCAAATGATTCAGCAGTCACAGGAGGTCTCAGTAACAGATGGCAGAGTAGACAAGCTCGCTCATGTTTGCTTGCACAGCGAGGCCTTTTGTGACAGTCTTCTGGAGGGGCTGCTTCCCGTGAACAGCGATTGTACTGGCTGGCAGGACAACGCTGCAACGAGAGCAGGTCCTTTGTGCACAGATCTTTACAACACCCACAGCTGCCTGCGAGTGGTTTTCACACTTCTAGCTTATATTTTGAGTGGGTAAACATGCTTTTGATGAAAATTTTTCTTGTCAAGAAAACGTAATCTAGTTGTTCCCGCTGTTGTGCTCCATGATATTTAATTGCTAAGGCTCTTTTCTCAGGTCACGCTTAAAATCAAGCTGTTTCAAAACAAAATGCTCCTATGCAGATGCATATTTTAAAGAATGGTTTCATATCCTCCATCAGACAAGCCATTAATAGGACTAAGAATTCAGTGGTCTCTACCTTTGCTTCTTTAAAAACACAAAAGAAAACAGAACATGATTTTGCACGGGCTCTCAGCAACAACAAAAATAGCTTTTGGATGCTGAACAACAATACGCAGGTTGTGTGACTAGGAGTAAGGTGTAGGATTAGTGGTTTTCTTGTAAGGCTGCGACTGCTAGATCACCACAGATCCCCTTTATAAGATATCACCTAGATTGGTAAGCAAGAATGAAATACTTGAGTAGCTCTTAAAATAATGGTTTCTTTCAGGTGCACAGCTGGTGCTAACTCTGACCTTTGTCCTGCCCAAAGATCTCTCCTCTGCTACAATTTCACTGTCCTCCCCCTCCTGTGCAAACACCACTGCTCTTAATTCTCCAGCACTGCACAGCACACAAGGTGACCTTGTGTATGTAAAACTCATTACAGACTTTCATTGGAAGTCTCATCCTCCACCAGTGTCTAAAATTGAAAGTTCCTTTAATAAATGATATGTCAGCAGCAGGATAATATTCCAAGCTTTCCCTTCCATGTGCCGTTGCAGCGATGCTGTGGGCATACCCATAGGTTTAACACTTCAAACCTAAAACCAGGCAGGTCATTTTCTTCTAATCTGGGATGCTAAAGGTTGTTTCTGTCTCATTGTGGTTGTACACTTGCTGTTACAATCTTGTGAAAGAGCTGAGAAGTGCCACACTGCTCTGTTAAGGGGAATTCCTCTTGGCCTGTGTTATGGAAAGGGAGGTTTGAATCTCTTTGGCTCCATGGTGCAGAGCTCTAATTTTCCTGACTTGTTCTAATGATGATTTTTGCCTGTATGACCTATGCTAGCAGAAATTTTAAGAACAAATATCAGGAGGTATATTTGTATTTGTAGTTCCTATTTAAAATCAGACATGGCTTTCTTCTATGCATATGCAATGCCTGTTTTCTAAGTGACACAATTTTAGTGCTTTACTAGGCATTTTTAGGATTGTCTGAAGGGTTTACTGTTCGATGACCCACGAATGTAAAGAAAGGTCAATTTGAAATGTTTGGCCACTTTTAAAAATACTTATCTTTGGAGGCAAATAAAAAATAAAACCAGATCAGAAGATGATGTTACAAAGTCCTTAAAGTTTTCCTTTGTTAATCATCTGCTGTACAGTTTTAGGGAGAAGTGATCATTGAAATACCTTGATTATAAAAATCTAACTTTGAGGTCAGGTTGACTTAGTCAACAAAACATAAGCCACTCTTTATATCTGGGTAGGAAACAGGAGCAGAACAAATTCAGTGTGTATGGAGGAGTGACAGATGCTTCTTTTAGAGGATGGAGGAATTAGACCATGTGTTAGGGTTAGGTTTTAGGGCTAAGATGAAAAGGACATGACCCTTGCCACACTGTCTTGACCCAGCCCTGCATGTATCCCTCCCAAGGCAGGATTTTGATGACATTTCAAGATATGGAAAGACATGATTTTAGTGGTGAACAGACTTTCACCTTTCTAATTTCCCTTGAAATGAGCAGTGCACCTCTGTGAATGTCTTGGGGCAGTACACAGGACTCACAGGCAGAGTTTTGTGCAAGCAATTATGTGTCTAAACACTTGGATCAGTTTACATTCACAAGAGTGTTATAACCTTCTATAGGGTCTTTTTCTTGGGAAAAAATAGCTTAATGGGGTGTTGTTCTGTTCCAGACACTCACTCCTGTGTGCATAGACCAAACATGGAAAATTTGACTACTAAAACGAGACTGTGCTAGAAAATTAGGAGTCTGTGAAAACAAGAGTTGCAGTTCTTAATGCTTTGCAGTCTTTACTACAGCAGTTGCAGTGGGTGACAGCTGTAATGGTTAAGAAATACAGCCCAACAAAAATTACAGCATTTTCCAGGGGTGACATGAGACCTAAAGCTGATAAATAATCCTGTAGGAATCTACTGCCTGTAGTGTTTTACTGCTATTATGAAACAATATTATTCAATAAAATTAAAAGGCAGGGCTATTAATTTACAAGGCAGTGTGTTGATATAGCTTACACTGATAATAGTCAATGCAAAAATCTGCGTTCAAAACCATTTGAATTAACCTTCATAATTAGTCACTTCCCATGGCTACCTCTCACCTAGAGGCTGCTAGCTTAACCAGTATATTTAGGTAACCTCTTCTATTAAAAAGAAGTTATTCTTCCAACAAAACAATAGACTTTCAGAGGTAACCAAAGAGTTTACAAGCAAAGAAACTTTTCTCACAACACATAAGTTCATATCATTGCATGAAATCAAAGTCGAAAAAAAAATCAAATAAAAAAGTTTGCATGACCATGAACTTAAAAAAATTAATAATCTCTATTTGAACAGCCACCAGAGGCTGCTAGAGACTTAACCTTGCACGTGTTGCCCTCCCCTTTATTACAAGTTTGTTGGTCTCCCTTGCAGTGTTACTTGTCTTCAGCAGCCAGAAGGTCTGTGGTGCCCCTTTTTCCTATGTTACTACCAGATGCATAATTAACTAACCATGCTTTTCTGCAATTGCCCCTAAACAGACTTTCCCAGAACAGGAATAGGAAATGTGGATTAAATTCTGCTTTGGACAAGGCCAGTTAAAACTTAGCTGTTCTAAATGTGTGCAGCTGAGAAGACACTGAAGTCCTTCGGCCATATCATTATTTTTAAATATGTTAAAGTGTACAGGATATTTTGCCAAGGAGATAGAATTTCTACCCCAAAGACCTTGCAGTCTCACAAGATCTAAAAAGACAGAGGTACATTGGCTACAGGCTAAAGGACTGATTTGTTGAAGGTGCATGATAATGCTAGAAAATTTAACATTTTATTAAACATTCTCCAGTCCTCTGCTGGGATTTTGAAGGCCTGTGGCATTTGGGGCTGTGGAGTTACTAATGCTTTTATCACTGGGAAGAGTATTGGGGTTTATGGCTATAGCAGGGTAGACTTTTTTCCTCTTTCCCTCTCTACTTGCTCACATTCCCTAAATCCCATATTCAGATGGATGAAGCATCCTCTCAGGTTAAAGTCACGTTGCTCACATTTCAGATAAGAAGGTCTAAGACCTTGGTCTGTCATGGCAGCAGGACAGAAAAGGCTGTCCCAGCCCCACTAAACTCTTCTTGGTTTGGGCAAAGTTTTGGTGTAGCTTTAGGGCTTCCAAGAAAATTAATTTGGGGAATGCAAGCAAAGGGTGAATGGCCTCTGTGTTTTTGCAGTGATATAGAAAGAGCAATAAAGGGTAGGCTGAATGAGGGATTCTCATACCAGAAATGCTACTTCTGAGCTTAGATTGGTATTAGTGATGCAGGGAGGTGCTGGTTTCTGAGAATTATCACTCTGAGCCATATGCTGCTGACTTTTGTTTATCTAAGAAGTTATATAGCTGCTAGATTTTAAGCTTCTGGTAACCATCTACATTTTTTATTCCTTTGGATACGAGTAGATATATGAAATGATACCTCAGAGTGGTATTTTTAATGATACTTTAGAGTGTTCTAAGCTCCAGAATAGTTTCTGCATGTGTATTACAATAAAGTAATGTAACTAAATAACAACATTGAAAGTGGCATAGTCTAGGCGAGGTTGTTAGCATAGCTTTAAAGTTCTTTACTGTTGTTGTAAATGTCATGTTTTTCTTTTAAACGGTTTTCGTCTAGATCAATGCAGAATTACTAAATTTGATTTTAAACAGACAGTGGCAGCACTTCCTGTTATTCTAAACAATAAGTGACAATAACAACAATAAGGCATCGCCTGGCAGGATGTGATACAGGTTATGTTCATATACCACCAATGACTGTGCATCAGCATAAACCTGTCTGCTCTCCTGTTTCAGTTCATAAAAGCTTAAAAAGAATTAAGTCTACCAACTGGATTTTTATTAGCTTGGCTACTGAAGTCAGAAAGCAATAAGTGTTATTTATCTTAGGAGTGGAGGAAGCCAAAGAACTTGATTTAAGCAGTTGAAAAAATATGAGTCAGGAAAAAGGAGGGACACACGAAAAACACATGCAAAGTTTTCCCAGGTAAAATCCTGTTTGGAGAGACTCATCCCGAGTAAAAGCAATGCCTAAGTTGCAGTGTTGGCATCTCCTGCTCTGTTTCCTTTCTGAGACCCACCACCAGAGATTTGCCAATCCCTGCACAGAGCAGGGACTCCAGGCAGGAGCACAGAGCAGTTATATCCCCCGGGAAGGGCCAGGTGGGATCATTGGTTGTTAACAGTCCCACTGGGCCTGCCTAAAGTCATAGACCCTCCTGCTGCCCACGGAAAATCAGCAATTCCTCCATTGCTCCTGCAGAGTGTTGTCCCACCAATTCTTTTAAAGGACTTTCCACAACTTTCTGAAGCAACTGGTTCTAACTTTCACCCTTAGAATCCTTCCTTGATGTTGCTTGGGAACACGGCCTCTTTTGCTTGGGAACACATCCTCTTGCCATTTCAGCTCATTATTTTACCTTCCCCATCTGTGTATGGAGGTGATTCCCCATTCCTTTGAAGCTGCCTTTTACATATATAAAGACTTCTGTCCCTCATGCAATTGTTTTTCTTTCCTCAGAGCAAACCTTCTTCAACTCCTTGGTTAATCTCCCCTCTAATCTTTGGACAACTGCTCAGAAATGTGAAGCTGAAAACCTGAAATACCTGAGCTGTGGCTGAATCGGAACCAAGAGATTCATTTCACCTGACATGTCGGCTTGACATTTTTCTTTGCATCCCAGTCAGCTATTGCAGCAACCTGAGGTTGCAGATCAGACAGAATTTGAGTCAAAAATCACCAAATCCTACCATTTTGCAATTCCCTTATGTGTATTTATGTAGCTATTTTCTCTAAATGTACAACCCTGAATCATACTTTTTCATATAAAAGTCTCAAGAACATTTTACCCTCTAAATCTTGCATTTAACAGAGTGGCTGGTCCCCATTTAGTCCCATTTAATCCTTTTTTTCTGGTATTGTCTGCAAATTTAATTTTAATACCCTGTCAAGACATCTAGAACAGTAAAGAAAATATTAAGTATTTCCAGACTCCAAAGAGCCTGCTCAAGATACCCTTTCATTTTGGCAATGGCTCATGAATAACTGTGGTTTGATTACACTCTTCCAGCTATCTTTGCTCTCAGCCTCTTGTGGTTCCCAATTGGATGATGAACAAGTCATCCAAAACACTGCTAGAAGCCAAGATATGACATCTTTTGCTTCCCTTCTACCAAAGTGTTTCCATGTCACACGAGGCAATTAGGATTAGCAAAAGAAAGACTTGTCAGACTAATCCATGTTTTCTTTTGCCTTCCCCCCTGCCCCTTCTAATTCTGGGTGCCTAAAAATAGTTGGCTTGATGGTTTCTTTCCCTACAATTTTTCTGAAATTGAAACTAAGCTGACACCTTTGCAACTCTCTGGCTCTTTCCTCCTCCTTTCAGAAGTATGGGCACTGCATTTTCCTTCTTTAAGGGTCTGGCGTTCACCCATCTTTTTCAAATTCAACACGATAATTACTGATGACTTGTGAGGTTCCCACCAGCCAGCTTTGGAAGCAAACCAATGGTGAAGTTCATTGCAATAAGCAGATATTAAATACAGTTCTTGTCTAACCATTTCACCTGAGGACTGAAATTCTGCCTCTTTTTCCAGTCATATCCAATACTCATACTGGAGTCAGACTGGGAATCAAAGATTTTTTTCCCCCAATCCATCATATTAATTTTAAATGTATTTATGAAAGAAAAAAAGGAAAAAAAAACACATCTAGTCTTTTATAATGATTAGGGAGAACAGAACAAGATGGCTGCTGCATTGTCACCTCAAAACAGAGGAAAAATTGTCATGTCAGACACTTTTGTCTTTCATTGTGCATCCTGTTCAATGCACAGGGGTCAGACTCACTCCATTAGAAGAGAAAGAGGCACCACTGAATGAGTCATGTCTCTGTTCTCACAGTGAGATGCTCACACTCTTACTGTGCAGTGAAGCTGTTTGCTTGTCAAACTTTTTTTAATGAATATTGTTAAAATATCAGCCATCCTTTCTTATTGTTAATCATTCAAAACCTGTTTTTAAGCCTTCTCCCTCTTTCAGCTGTGACGATTTTTCACTGGAAAGCTCAAGTATCTTTCTGCATGGGGTTTATCTCCCTGAAAAATTTCTATTGGTGAATATATTTACTGGAGAATTTTTCAGAAAAAAATGGTTTCGAGAACAGACAATGTATTAAAAAAATATGTTACCCATGCACAAACCATATATATATATATATATTTATGCACACACACACACACACACATATATATATTTAAACACACATATATATATTTAGACAAAAAGCCCTATATGAAAGAGTTTCATCCTGAAAGAGTGCTGCGAAGAATACAACACAGGCCGTTAAACGGGCAAGTTCAGCTCTTGCAAGAACATTTATTTAAATACATCATAACACTTCAAATTCCCTTTCAGCACTGCAGACCCAAAGACCTAAACACTCATTTTAATGGTGTCCTTGCTCCAAAGAGATTTCCTTTCCTTGTTGTTCAAAAACTGCAGAGAAGAATGCTAAAGGAGTGCAGACACACAGGAAAGGCTCCCCTGAGCTTGCTGACTGTTACAAGTGCTTCCCTCTATTGTTTATTCCTCTTTCCACACTCACCTTGAGATAGTGTGGGTCTAGATTCAGCAGAACTTTAAATTCAAAAGCACTTCCAGAATATTATTTTTCTCCTGCACTGAGCGTGGGTGGTGCCTAGGTTCTCATAGTGCTTGACGTGAGCACAAATAGACCCAGAATTACACACTGAAAGAAGGTGAACATGCAGTGTCCATGCAATAACCCTCACTATGTCTGAAATGAGTTCTCACCAGTTAAAAAAGTGTTAGAAACACCCCTGCATGCAGTCATAGGCTATCCTTAAAAGCTAACACTGCTTTCTGAAAAACAACATTGAAAAATTTAAAAACCAGAACACCCTTCCCCTCTCCAAATCATGAGATTTTGCACTGAAGTGGTAACCAGCAGTCTCAGCAGGGCTGGTGGCCATTGTGTGAAGCTCTCCATGTGTGTCTGTACATTTAAACACATACTTGCACACACACACACACGCACACACACATATATACATATATATATATATATGCACAGTTGTCTCACTTCTTAAACTGAATGAAACAGAAAGGCAAACTGCAGAAGGGGGCACACGGAGGTGAGCTCGTCTGCCTGTGAGAGCCGAGCAGGTGGGT
Organism: Cnemophilus loriae; assembly: GCA_013397755.1. Classification (NCBI taxonomy): domain Eukaryota; kingdom Metazoa; phylum Chordata; class Aves; order Passeriformes; family Corvidae; genus Cnemophilus; species Cnemophilus loriae. The sequence goes on from VZTF01002689.1 coordinate 617,844, forward strand.
ACCAGAAATAGAAATACAACTGTGTTTGCACATTACAGTTGGATGTTCCAGGCTTTACTGCATCTCTTCTCCTCTGCCTGCAGGACGTGGCCGAAGTTTGCCTCATGTCTCTCCATATTGTCATTTGATCAAAAGTGTTAGTAGGAAAAGATGGGAATGTAAGGAGGCGTGGTGTAGACCTCTCCCCACACCTTGGAGTGACTAGAAATACACACAAACCTGTAAGCCAGTAAGCCCTCCCAAGTCCACCAATTTCCTTCCAATTTTCCTTTCCTGGAGATTTCCTCATCTTTACAGAGTCCATCCCACTTGGTGCTGGAAGATGTCCCAGTGCCTTTGTGGCTATCCAGGTTAATGCTCCAGGATATATGAGACAGAGAAAGGCAGGAAATTTCCCAAATCTGATTGTGCTCTAAATATGTCTGCAACTGCAGCACTACTGAGACATTGCTGGGACCTACCCACTGCCAGCTCTGCCATTCCCAGAAACACAAACAGTATTCAGGGATGAATGCGTGAGCCGTGTGTGCTCAAAGTCTTAGCAATTAAAAAAGTTGGTTAAAGCTGTGTATCCTTATCCCTCCTGCTGCTGTAAATCATTTTTGTGGGAAATCAGGAGAAAATAAAGTATTTGCAGTTATTGCTGAGAGGGAACATGGTCCGGGACTTCGTCAGCTGTCAAAGTAACGATCCCATTTTCCATGAAAGCAATCTTGGTACTGTCTATTTGGTACAAGAATAAAGTGTGTGTTTCGGGGATAAAAAAAGAGGAGCCAAGAAGGGTTACAGGCCCAGCACTAAAGGAAAGCACATTTGCACATAATATGCTGGAGACGTTCAGGAGCAGTTCAGTGTGATATAGTGGCAGGTCCTGTCGTGTTGCCAAGGACAGTGTAAGCTGTTGGTCTCTCAGGCTGGGGCTGACACGGACCGGTATTTCTCACAAGTTAATAACTTTATTGTGTAGCACAGAAAAAAAAAACAAACCCACAACAGCATAAAGCCACCAGTAGATGTGGCCTAGACACTGCCATTTTGTAAGTCTTCTAAACAAGGTGGAGGGCTTAAAAATAAGTCTTTATTTTGTGTTTCTCTTACATGCATTTTTTTTTTTCCTCAGCTCATTGTGAGGTCGTTTCAGTCTGCTGGAAGGAGTCTTCAGAAAGTTTCCTTTTCTGGCCTCCACACAGTGCTAATAGGCAATGTTATAAAAACAGAACTAAGAAATCTCCACTAATTTTAGTTCAAAAACTGTAGTAAAATATATAGCTGCACAGGAGTGGAGGAAATAGCTCAAAATAAAGTATGTTCAAAGTTCTCCAACACTTTCTGTGCAGAGCTTTCTGTTACATTGAAACTTGCATTTGCTGCTATATTTTAAAGTTACTTAAGCTATTTCAGAACCACTAGATTGATGAGTCAGTTATATATAATAGCTATGGTGAATGGAATACCTATTTTTAAAAGCTGCTCAAAATTTAGTAAAATTTTTCAATCAAATCTTGTTTATTAAAAAGTATACCTCTATATACAGCTCCGATGTCTGGTTTATATAAACAGAAAAATTAAAATATTTGTCCTACTTAAATGTCTACATATTTCAACCTGCAATCATTGTATGAGTAAGAAGTATAAGCACCATAAAGAAAATCACAAGACTGAGAAATGAACCTCTTCTATACAGATGCAAATTTGGGGCAGTGACTTTGAAATCAGAGAATGTTACTCGTGAGTATCACCCTTTTTTATTTGCTATTTTTTGATAGTATTAAGACGAATGTTTTAGCTTTCCACCGAGTTTCATTACTGAACAATCCTGCCCTATATTGCTTCCCTAAATCATGGGAGAAAGAAGCACCACTGCACTTTTCTCCAGAACAGACATAATGTGGCTATAGACCTCCAGATTTTAAGACAGGAGTGAAACTCTAACCTGAGCCTGTGTGATCAGCCTCTGTAGGACACTTTCAGAATAAGCAGAGTTATTTATGGCTTGCTAAAGAAACAAGGGAATAATAGAAAAAATAGTAAAATTGCTGTGAAGCAATTTATTGACTCCTGTGAAAATAACAGGAGGTAAAAAAGGTGAGGAGATATGAGATAATGAAGAAAGGGAATAGGAGGTAGAAATAATTTTAAGTTATGTATGCAATAGTTTCCTGGACTGTGTAATTGTCTGGAGGGAGAGAGGATTGCGCTGGATCCGATTCATATCTAGTAGCCTTTTTTGTGCTTTGGACTTCGCCTCAGCAGAGATTTGAACACAAAAATATTAAGCTAGCATCTGCCTCTTGATCATTTACAGGTAGTATGGCTCTGGCAAAAGAGAGGAGTTCTCTTCAGTCCATGGGAAGGAATGTATGTTGCATTTATGGCTTAAAGCTCTGGTGTGGGGAATTTTTACATTGTGGCACCTTCAGTTTCCTTTGTAAGCTTGTTTAACTTAAACATATGGAGGCAGAATCCAGCTGTTTGGCTTTGTGGTGGATATAGAATTAGCTTTCTGAAAAATTGGTGGTAGATGGATTGATTTGCTTGGAAGTTTAATAAAATATTCATCCTTTTAAGTAATTTAGCAGCTACTGTCAGTTGATTTGTTAACTCGAAATATGTTGACAATTAAAAGGAGAGATGGATTATTCCAAATTCTTTGGAGACCAGCCCCACGCATTTCTGTGGCTGTTACTACACCTGAGTCCACTTTTGTCCTTATTCTGTAAACATGAGATGTTCTCTAGGCATAAAGAGGTAGACAGCATTTCACTGTGTGCATATGCAGTTGCAGTCAGAATGGCTGCTGTACACTATTGCTCTGAGTAAATGATGGGGATTTTGGTGTTTGCTTTTTTGGGCCTGTAGGATCCCTGATAAGAGTGCCAAAGAGGGAAGGTAGCCTTAAGAATGGGTGTTTCTGCCCAAAAGCAAGGAATGCAAAACTATCTTTTGCTTTGGAGGAGGTAGGATAGAAGCCTCAAGCTGAAAAACACGAAGGAAAAGAAGGAAGGCATTGCGAAGGCTGTCCAGATCCTGCACCCACAGTGAGTGGCCAAGATCCTGCCAAAACCAGCTTTGATACCACATGGGTGATTATAAACATATGGGAAACAAAGGCCACTTAGAAATTGAAAGCTTTGGCAGAAGGTTGTTGAGATGGAGTGGATTTGGCCAGCAAGAGTCAGTCTTGGGTTCTCTGCCTTTGCTCGAGAAAATCAGTTACCTCATCTTGTGTCCACTGTGTTCCCTCATTCCTTGATTCTCTGGCTTTCCTTTAGGGAATCAGTTCCTCAGGAGTTTACAACAAAAACCTGCAATTTTGTTTGTGTATTTGAGGTACTTTTCAAGTTTTCTTGATGTGCCACCTCTTCTTGATGAGTAAAATTGATTAGTATTTGGGGAGCAGAAATACGATGATAAATTTGTATGGGGAACTGCTTTCATCACCACCCTAGGAAATGGGTTAGTTAATGGAGAGAAGAATGAGATTTTTGAGTTCTGTAATGTGACAATGCTCTCTTCTTGCAGCAGATTGGTGGAATATATTTTTTTTTTTTGCTGGAATGGGTTGGAATTGTGATTGAAAATAGTTCCTTATGCTTAAATGGACAAAATAACTGAAAGGCTCTCATGTAGAGAATGGAGAAATGAAGTGCTGTACTTTGCTGCTAGTCTTTGTTTTGTCTCTGTGCAATGTAGTTTTTCACATCTGTGCAATTCTGTAGTCCAGTCTACTTGTTTGTCAGAAGTCAACGAGGTATCCATCACCATTTATTTTTGTGAAATTTTAGCTAGGAATCTGATATCCTATGCATAGGTCAGATTTTCTTAACAGTTCCATTTTCCTGTCCCCTAAGATAACTTGGGCATGTAGATTGTGTTTAGATGTTTGTATCTGTGAAAAATCTTTCAGGAGAAAGATAAATTAATTGTACAATAGTTCCTTTGTCAGAGATAGCTATGTCAGTATTCATATGATTGAGATAGCTTGCTGATGTGTATATATGGATCGGGAAATTCACTTTCACATGGAACATACATTTTCAGAGAAATTCCAACCAGCTTTTTCATAGGAAGTAGGAGCTGCTTTTAGTTAAAAAGCATTGTATTTGCATTTGACAAACTACTTAATTGCAAAACAGAAGAAAAACTCCACTTAGGTCTTTTAATCTCTTTTGTTTTGTTAAAATATTCCTTTCTTTGTTTTTTGTTTTTTTCCCCTTTTTTTCTTACATTGCCTTTATTTCCTATTTAAAAGTCTATTTCTCTCCTTAAGATGTGAATTTTATATTTAGATTTTTTTTTTTTCATTTTCTAATGGAATTGACCTGCCACTGCTGTGTTCTACACCGAGCCTTGGTCAGTTCCTCAGGCTGTGCACACAGGCATTAACACAGCAGGTAAAAGTTTAAGTAGTGCTAAGAGTTTGAAGGTTTGCAATCAGTAAAATCGAAGTCAGTCAATGAGTCCAGAAATAGCAGATTGCTTTGAAGTACAGTAATTAATTCTGTACAATCTCACTTGTTCCATTTCTATCGAAGCTTGAGAAGTGTCCTGTGTCTCCTCAGCTGTGTGTTATCTCCTGCTGAAAGCGTGGACTGTGAATCAGGTTTTGATTTTCTCTCCTGATAAGACTTTCACCCTCTAAAGATCGAATGCACAAGACTGTAAGTGTAAACTGACTTGAAATGATCTGCCAATATCATTCCAATTATATCCCACAATATTAATTTTTAAAGGAAAATATAAATTTGGTACAGCCTCTCTTGTGGTCCCATTGTAAGCAGGAGAAAAAATGTAAGCATTCTTATTCTAAGTTGAGCAGTGAGGAAACACCCTTATCAGGGAAAGATATGGAATGAATTTATGATAAATGTAAAGATCAATGTACAGCCCAAGGCAGGTATTCTAAGTTATCACATTTTAGGTCACTACATTATCACAGAATATATTTGTACATTGTAATACAGAAACTTCAGTTTTAATCTTTATAATCGTAGAATAATTTAGGGTAGAAAAGACATTTAAGATCATCAGGTCCAACTGCTTGCTTAATACTGCCTGTTTCACCACTAACCCATGTCCCTAAGCACCACAAGTAAACATCTTTTAAATACCTTCAGGGATGGTGACTCAACCACTTCCCTGGGCAGCCTGTGCCAGTGCTTGACAACTCTTTTCATGAAGGAAATTTTTGTAATATCCAATCTAAACTTCCCTTGGTGCCACTTGAGGCCATTTCCTCTTATCTTGTGATTGTTCATTGAGAAGGCCAATCTCCACGTGGCTACACCCTCCTTTTCAGGGAACTGTAGAGAGCCATAAGGTGTCCCCTGAGTCTCCTTCTCTCCAGAATAAACACCCCCAGCTCCCTCAGTTGCTACTCAGAAAACAGGACTGGCCCCAACGCTGCGCCCTGGGGAACACCCCTGGTGTCCAGCCCCAGCTGGCTGTGGCTCCATTCCTCACCATCTCTGGGCCTGGACATCCAGTCAGTTTTTCACCCAGCCAAGAACACACCTGTCCAAGCCACGAGCAGTTGGATTCTCCAGGAGAATGCTGTGGTGTCAGAGGCTTTAGCAAAATCTCTGTATATGACATCACAGCCTTTTCCTTGTCCTGTAACCGGGTCATCTTGTCTCAGAATGAGATCAGGTCGGTCGAGCAGGACCCACCCTTCCCAAATCCATGCTGGCTGGACCTGATCCTCTGGTTGTCCCATACTTGCTGTGTGCGATGGCACTCAAGATGATCTGCTCCATGACCTTCACTGGCACCAAGCTCAGACAGACAGGGCTGAATTACCTGGTTGCTCCTTCTGACCCTTCTTGTAGATGGATGTCATGTTTGTTGAATTCCTGTCACCTGGGGCCTCCCTGGTTAGCCAGGACTGCTGGTAAATGATGGAAAGTGGCTCAGTGAGCTCTTCTGCCAGTTTCCTCAGTACCCTTGGGTGGATCCCATCTGACCCCACAGACTTGTGTGTGTCTAAGCAGCTACTCAAAGGTAACAGGAGGTTACTGACCACTTCCCCTGGGATTATGGAGGCTTCATTCCACTCTTCATCCCTGTTTTCCAGGTCAGGGTGGCTGGGCACCCAGAGAACAACTGGTTTTACTATTAAATATTGAGGCAAAGACAACATTAAGTACCTCGTCTTTTCTTACTGTGTTTCCCCCAGGTCCAGCAAAGGATGGAGATTTATAATGATGTTGATCTTTCTCTTACAAGAATCAGGGATTGATAACTTTGCTCTATTGCTGAAGTTTTTGTTTTTCTTCATGTGCCAGTACGAATGGAACAGTTTCTGTCGATTCTCTAACAGAGATTTTTCTCACTCATAATGACATTTTACCATTTTTCCACTGTTAGGTTGGTAGACTGACGTGTCGTCATTTATCAAGCTCTGGGTGAAGACAACTTCGCATTTAACAAGTATTGGTGCATAAAAATCTTTATGCTGCCAGTATATGTAAATACTCTGGATGTATATATCAGACAACACAGAAAGTTAGAGTCAGTTGACATCTACTCAGTGCCAGAAGTAGAACATTATCTTATAAGGAAGATAAATACTGTGCTGCTTTCTCACTCGCTGTTATGTCTCTATAGCTTCCTGCCACAGGCTAATTTCCATGTCTTCCAGCTGAGCCATTCAGTTTCAGAGCTGTGATGGCAGAAATTAAAAATCAGCTTCCACTGCCTTTTTTGTTTACTTAGAAAAACAGGCAAAACATAAAAACAAAGAGCATTTTTCCTCCTCCCAGCAAAGCACTCGAGTGCAAGCTTGCTTTACATTGACCTCAATGAGACTTGGAAATTCTTAAGAGCTTTGATTTGGGGCCTCTGTTCCTAATCCTTGTTGAATGCAAATTTCTTATTGACTGAAGTAGGGTAGGAGACAACTCTTAATCGCTTATGAAAATATTGCAGAAATAGCTTGAAACACTGCAGAAAGCTACGCTGTGCTTATGCAGCTACATAATCTTGTGCCATTACTTTAAAATATGACAGTGTTTTGTGTTTGTAGTGGAAGCTATGGAAGCAGCTCTGCCTATTGCTCATATAAATGGAAAATAGTTGTGAGCAATATTGTGTCTTTGTTCTGCTGGTTCCCTGGGTTAGTTACCTCTACTTTCAGGCTTAAAAGGTTGAAGACTATTCAAAATTAACATATTTCTTGATAATTCTTCATTCTTTGTTAACCTGATCTTTACAAAAATGCTTCTTTAAACATATTTCAGATATTGGTGCAATACAGTAAACATGACTTTGGCACGCCTAAATCAAAAATCCAGCGCTGTCAATGGAAACTTCCCATGATAGAATGAATAAACACCTTCTATGATCCTACTGAATGCAGGAACATATTATGGCATGAACCTGCACGACCTGGAGCGTGCATCAGTTAGCCTTGTCACCAGCACTAGTGCAGAGTTGCAAACAGTGGGGTTACTCAGTTCTTAAACCTGGAACATGATCAAGCATATGTCATGCCAGGCAGATGAATACCTGATTGAATCCCTATTTTTCTTTACAGTGGCCGTGCAGTTTCAAAGCAAGTTCCTTGGCTGCCCCCACTTCCTGCTTTGCTCTCCTGGTGTCTGAGAGTGAGTCTCTTCAGAGGAAACTAAACCAATCAGGAGTGCATCCCAATGCACTTCTAGTCCTCTTTTAGATATAAAGGTTTCAAGCACTGCTACTTTGGACTGCTTGGAGAGAGGATGTTCAGTCCTGATGACCAGACTAAACCTAGTCTGAAGTAAAATTTGGAAGACTGCGTATAGTGATGATGTAGGGTTCTCAGCACCAATGTCTTCTGCCTGCTAATCCGTTCCTATTAGGCTGATGATTTCTTAATGTAAGCATAGCCTTGATAAGGCTTTAAGTTTGTTAAAAGTGTTTCTTTTGCAAGTCTTTACCAGATATGTGTAATTCTTGTAAAAAAAAACCAAAACAAACAAACCTGAAATAAGAGTGTAGATACCTGAAGTGAAAGACTTCACTGACAAAACAAATTAAATGGAACACAGTGAGGAAGTAACAGATTATTAGTTTCTAATTAATATGTTCATGGCATTTGCCATTGTCATGCTCTTTTGTTCAAAAAATCCCGAACCAAACCTTGTACTGAACACATTACAATGCTCAGCAAGTCACTGAGAGTAACTACAGATAATGAATGAATATGGCATCTCAGTTTGCATCTTGACCTAGTTCTTAATACAAAGTAGTCTCTTGCAGTGCTGTTCTCTGAGAAGAGAGGTCTGTGGGCCTTTGGCATGTCTTGCCCCACTTATGTAGAGATTCAGAAAGGGAGAGCTCGTGTATTCTGTATAATCAACAGATCTGAATTTCTTAAAGGAACTTGTACATCGCCATTACAGTAACTTAGAAATATGCATATTACATAAATGGAAAGCTTCTCATATAGATAATACCATTTCATAAGCTTGATAATTTCCTCATATTCTCTTTACATTGGAATATAAGATAATATAAATCCAAATTCAAGTGTGAAGTTTTCTGGAGTAAGTGATATGGGAGTTGTCTACTCTAGCTTAGTTGACAGGCACTGCAGGCTTTATGCAATCCTTCCCTCTGGCTTTGCATATGCTTCCAGTTCTCCCTGCTGTTTTGTGCTCTCACCATCTTGGATGCAATTTGTTGAAATACCAATTAAAAGAGGAGTTAAGCCCAGATTCTCAAACACATTCAGGGCCTAAATCACTGGAAGTTGATCTCTTAAGTAGTTGCAAGTCTGGTCCACATTGCCTGCATTCCTCTTATTTCACATTAATTTTTTTTTCCCATTGAAAACATGGTGAATATAAAGTGATCAAATGGCCCAGATTCACGGACAATCTATTTTCACTGTGATGTCTTCACATCTCAGAGAATTCATCAAGATGTCTTTTATATACCTATTTTGTTATGATCTTGAATACAAACAGCCCAAATTCAGCTCTAAAAAATTATTTTCATCAATCTGCTTGCTAATAAAGCTTGCAAGTTACTGTATCTATAAAATCAATATCTAACGATGTTGTGCAATAGGACATTAAATATGGCACAGCTTTAACTGTACAACACAATATAAATGTACAGTTGTGTGTCTGGTGCAATACCTTGTTCAATCTCTGGTGTCGTTAGGAATGCCCTAAGGGTTGTGCGGTTCCACGAGATGTATCTCAGAAATGTGCAGCTGTGTTAGCAATTGCGCAGGTGTATGGAACATATGTAAGCATTATTGAAATCTAATGGACAGCGCACTGTTACCTAAACTGGCAAGGTTAATAAATCAGTTGATTGCTCTTTGCCTTGTGTTCCCCTCCCCAGCTTTCGCACAAAGATCACCCTCTCCCTGTGTGAGTGTCAGGGTTCAGCTGGAGACCTTGGGCTTTATGTGAACATTGGTACTATGTACGTCTTCCAGTGCGCAGAGAAGAAAAAGAAAATCTTAAAGTACAACAAAAAGGAGCACATTAGATAAGCTCAGAAATGTTAGATAAATCAGGGGTGCCGTCTTTGTTCATGCATTCGCTGCTGCTTTTCCACCTGGAAAATAATATAGCAGAATTGGAGTACATTTGTGCATGTCAAAGAAAATGAAAAATGAGTCAATGAAAACAGCCAGAGAGGAGTTTTAGATTAGGATTGATTACTTGGAAAAAAACCCAATAACAAGCCTGAAAAAATACATATAAAATGACAAATGACATGGTGAAAGGAAAGTAGGGGCTTCGTTTCTTCTGCTTTTGCTATGCAAAAAAAATATGAAAGACTGTTAGATGAGAAGCAGGAAATTTCAGCATGATAAAGCAAACTCATCTCCATACAGTATGCAACTAGAGTGGGGAACCATTACCACAGGAAATTAAGGCCACAGCCTCTCCTGAAGCAATCAGTAAAGGTATATAGGTATCAAGGGTATGATGATAGCATTTTGAAAAAGGATATTAATCCTCTTCTATCAGGACATAAGACACTAGAGTGGTACCTAATAAGATTCCCACATCATTTCTGCTGCATACTTCCTATAATTCCTTACTGAGTGCTATCCCTTGAGAATCTAAAGCCCCATGTTCTGATGTGTGACAGAAAGCCAGTGTTCTGCAAAAAGTGTATTTTATTATTCTATCATTTGGGATTCATTGCTCATACAAATGCCTCTCACTGTTGCAGAGGTGCAGCACAGCCAGCTGCAGTTCATGGTGAGGCTGATTCGGCAGCACTTCACTGAAAAGATGTGCTGCTCCTGTTTAATCTGTGTGCTGCAAAACTGGAGATGTCTTGCAAGATATGACTCTCCTGCTCAAAACTCATTTCAGCTGATTGTGCTGAAGCCATATGCCCAGGGCTGTACATAAATGTGAATTTAGGATTTTTTTCTGAACATCCAAAAAATAATCTCCTGTGTTTAAATTTCTTCTTGCTTGTTCCTGCCTGTATTTTGTACATTTGCCAGAAGACCGTAGCTTGCATTCTGTGCACTATGCCCTGAAAGTCATGAGGAAGAGAAGGCACAAGATTTTCTGTTAAGGCCATTTTAGTTTCTAAAAGTAGAAAAAACATAAATTACCAAAGGGACAGTAATGAATATGCTTCCTTTGCTATGTGAAGGTCATAATCTTAACTCCATAACTGGAGAGTTATTCACATTTTTTTCTGAAGTCTGATTTAAATTTTGTGCAGTTTAACTGTTTAGTATTTAAGTGTATTATACGAAATTGAAGTATTACATGAAGGACACATGCAAATCCCTTCAGAAGAAACCTGTGTTTTTTCCTGTGTTTCATTCTGCTGTCTGTGAGTACTGCTTTACTGTCTTGGTCTGATGCCTGTATATACAATTTGAAGTTTCTATAAATAAAGAAAGTAAGTTTCAGCGCACTTTTGTCCCAACCTTTCTTTGCAATACAAGGTTTAGTAGAAAGAAATTAATTAGAATCTGATTTTGTTGCATGCAAGCAGAATGGGAAAAATTGCTATCCCTGGTGACACAGTAAGGTCAACACCTGGTATAATAGAAAGGGTTGTTTCTAGCAAACAGTGCAAGTTTCCTAGAATACCACAGAAATGTGATTTATTATTAAAAATTACTACAGCAAGGTGTATTTGCTTTCTGTAAATTTCCTGGGGGTAATCTTGTGCTATCCTCCTTCCCTTCAAAGTTCTTATTCCTCATTGTGCATAACCTGAAATGTCTGCTGCAGGAGAAAAATGACACAATCATCAAACTCTCCAGTTTCCCAATGAGCATTGCTGCTGTATTGTGCAGTTCTGTCTCTACTTCTGGTTGCCGAGGCTTCCTCTAATTTCAGTTATAGCAGAAATATCAGGGTCTGTTTTTTTTCTGAAGATTGATTGCCAAGGAGCAGTCTCAATGGCTGTATAGTTTTCCATCTGACAGGCAATTGCAATGCAAAAAGAGCACACACAGTGCCATCAGAGGTGTGGAGTGGTGGCAATAACCCGGCCATAACAACGTATTGGACAGATTTTTATTTGTAAGACTTCTGCCAGCGCGAGGTCGGAAACAAAATACCAACAAGGAGCCTATAGCATAGATGGCTATGGCTTCAAAAAATTCTGATAAAGCGGAATGCAATTCAATATGTGATGTGTACTATGCAACCCAGCAGGCTTTTTTGCTATAAGTGGAGCAGAAAATATTAGGTAGAGTAAGGCCCTAAAAATCTTTTAAAAACGTACCTGTATAACAGTAATAGTAACAATTTAAGATGACAGTGAAGAATACTGTTTCCCAGTGTAAAAAACTCCCTGTCATATATGAAAAGTAAAATGCTATATTGGAATAGATAAAGCCAAAGGGCAAAAATACAGACATTGGCAGGTTATCTGGTGTCCACTTTTGCTCTCCTTTCTTTTTCAAGTGGTCCTGACATGATTTTTTTTCCGATATATGATAAGAAAACTTTCTGGAGTCAGAAAAACACATAAAACATAAAAAACCTTGTCCTGAAAAAGCAGGTTATAAAGAATACCTTAGAAGCTGAGTTTTTAGAGCAGACTCATTGTAAATAAATGTATTTTTCAGCATTTCCTGTCAATTAGAAAACAGGTAGGTGAAGTCAAATTCTTCATCCGGAAAAACAGAGGAGAAGCTCTTTTTACCTCGGAGTGCACATGATGTGCTTGTTTCCTCATCAGCTGTGGGGAATGATCATCTTCAGTGTTCCTTAAAAAATTCACATCTAGTTGAGTGCATATCTAGCACTTTTGTTCCTGAAGTAAGAGCTCTGTGATCTGGAAACAAGCTGGTGATCTCATCCTTCTAATAATATACTTCAAATACTAAATTATGTATCATTTCCCTCTGATTATGAATTTGAAAGCATATGCTTCTGTGTTATATTTGTGCTTATTGTGTTACATTCCCCTGAGTACTTTGCAAGCAAGATATAAAGTCAACTATTAATTATTAGTATTGCAATTAGAGTAATCACAATGAAACTATCATGGAGAGTGTAATGAGTTTCAAAAAATGGGAGTGACTATAGATCCAACATCTTATAGAGGTACATGTTCCTAAGCTGTCTGAAAACGTGTTTTCTGAAAAACAACTTCTTTTTTGTGACTGGCTGCCACTTTCAATGCATCTTGCAAATCAAGGGAGTATATAAATCAGAATGAGAGTGGTTATGTTGTTAAAACATAAGCAGAACACATCGTGTTTGTTCTATCCCAATATTTTGCTCTTTTAATCTCTCCTGCTCCCATCTCCTCTCATAAATGTGCAACTGACAATGTCTAAAATCTGTTCAGGATCAAAGGCTTTGAATTGCTGCATCCATAATATTTGGGTTTTGTCTCGGTCTTTGCTTTCCTGTGCTACTAAAATAATACTGGACTCTGTATGGTGTAAGATGAGAAGAGCCTTCCTTTCAGAACATAACTGGACAGGGGCACATTTTAATCTTACAAATGCCTGAATTACAGTTATCTTAATGCACACTGCTTTTAGAGGATAAAGTCATTAAATATTTGAAAAAAAAAAAAAACAACCAAAAGAAAAGGAAATTGCAAAACAGGCAACCAAATATCACAGGTTATTCTGGGAAATCTCAAACTCATCCAAAATTACCAAAGAAAATACTTACTAGATTGAGCACAGTAGTCAAGCCTCTATGTATTCCCTTAGTATCTTGCCTTACAAAGCTTTTTGAGATCTTTGCAGAACAGTCTGGAATTCTTTGGTATTCCAGGGGAATGTTTAACAAAATATTTTATTATTTGAAACTTAAAATACAATTACAAATTAAATATTTTCAGAAGGCGAACATAGTCCATAAGTGCTCACTTATTTTAGTAATAAATTTCCATTAGGAAAAAAAATAGATAATTTGATATTCAAAAAGCAGTACCTTTGGCAGCTGTGTGCCTGCCTTCTCAAAGCTTCAAGTTGGTACCTCTTGCTTGCAATGCAGTGACTTCTGGATCTTTTTGTAGCTCAGAACTCAGTGGAAAATGAGAGTTTATGCCAAAGGCAAGATACTGCTGAGCATGACACCTGCCTCTGAGCTCACACCTGCTAAACCTGTGTGTGGAAACCTGAGAGAAATTGAAGGGGCTAGGGGCTAGGAGTGTGTCTGAAAGAAAGGGGGTGAGCCCTAGATTAGCGGTAAACACAGTTTCCTATGACCAAGAAAGTGCTTTTGTTGTGTCTATGAAGTTCTGAGGGAACTGAAACGTAGCAGCTAAGAACCTGTTCCTGTGAATGCTGGGGCGTGGATTCACTGCAGTGCAGGTACAGATCAGTGTCTGACCAGGTGCGACAGCCTCAGGTGCTTACTCCAGAAAAGGAGCATTTTCTGCGTCCCTCAGTTCTGCCACAGAAATTTTTGTCATGAAAGGGACAATTTTCAACCATTTTTCTTCCTTTTGTTCCATTTTTCTTTCCTTTGCAGCCTCTGCTGCACCAGGAGCGCAGGAGAGATCACAAACCTGCACCCTTGCAGGGAATGTCTCTGGAGAGCCCTGGTGGGAGCGCTGGGGATGCAGCCCCGAGTGGGGACATGTGCTGGGTGGCACCACGTGGCCTCTGAAGGAGACAGAGCAAGAACTCCACTGAGTAGGAGGGAAAAGGATCCCATAGCTTTGTACTCTGAGCTGCCAAAGTGTTTGGGAAATTCAGAGTTTGAAGTGGTTCCAGTGTGGCATCATGCTCTGCTCAGGGAGAAAGAATCAATATAGTGTAGGAGTAACAATTTCTGTATGTTTGTGAGGGCAGCAATAGAAGTTTGATTATGTCTGACTTTCATATAGGTATTATTATTCATAATTATTATTGACAAGGCAAGTAAGGAACCATGGCAACCAAGGGCAGCTTATTGAAAGCTATTTTTGCCTTTGCTGTGATTTCCCCACCTCTTCCTTTTATTTTATTTCTCAATACATATATAACCTTTTCCAGCAAAATTGATTCCTCGGAATCAATCCCTCCTCATACCGAATAGCACCTTGGTAACCTGATTGGCCGAGAGAAGCTTTTCCTGAATTTTCTGCATCATAACGTGTCTGTGCTCCTAGATCATCTTCTGTCAGATACAAAGGATAAAACAAATACGAAAGGATGTTAATCTTCTGAAGATTTTGTACAGAAGAAGTGTTTTCATAGTGGCATAATATGGTTGTCTCTATGCTTGTGGAGTTATTTATGAGCAGCCAGAGAGTTTCGCTTTGATGTGTAAGAGTGTTTTGGCCTGTGAAATCTTCTGAAGTGGACACGAGAGTGTTAATGAAATAACTCGCATTAGGGAGGAAACATGAAAGTGGAGTATGATCTAGTTTTCTTAAATCTGTGTAAGTGATGAGAAGAAATGCCCTTGCTACCTCGAGCCTGATAAGGAAATGGTGTGATAAGTGTCAGCTGGGCTCCTGAGCTCAGTGGGTTTGAGCAGAGAGGGAGGAGGTGGGGCCATGGATTAGGAGAGTCCAGCAAATAAGACCTTTCAGAGATCTTTGCTTGCAAACACAACAGTCCAGGTAGGGGGAAGGGAGAGGCAATAACACATTTCCTTGACTTTTGCCCTGATTAAAATGTTCTGCCAGAATGTAAGATTTAGATTTAAACTGGAGAAGGGACGTGTGTATCTGTGCAGAGCTGCACGAGTGTCTGTGCCTGACAAATCCCTCTTCCTACAGACACACCTCACCTGGGCACTGCCCAGTGCTCAGGCCGTGTGCTGGTGCTCTGCCCACGTGTGAGCTGCAGATCTCCTCCAGAGTGCTTGAGAACGCCTCTGGGCGATGAGCAGAAGAAAAATTGCGTTTCTATTGATGTTTTCTTCCTATAAGCCAAGGGACTGCTTATAAGGTACTATCTAGGCTGGATATGAAAAGTTTCAAACTTTCATGTTATCAGTTGATAGACAAACTCTTTGCTCAGTGAGAAAAGCTAAACTAGGGCTGAAATGGTATTTGAGGGACAAGACTGTACAAAAAGAAGTTCCCATCAAGAGAAACGGCTTAATTTTGTCTATTTGACCTCTCTGCTTTTGAAATGGGATATTTCCATTATTGTTCACAGATCTGAATGCATAAATATTATCTGATGATTGGGAAAAGAAAATGCTTTTGGTAGAGCAAGTGGATGGAAAAGGGTAGAAGGCTACCAATGATATAGCGGCAAAGAGGCTTTCCTGGGAACGTGGAGGAGGAAATACTTAACGAAAGAAACAGGAAAGAACTATGTGCAGACTCCTGTGCCACTGGAACAGGGCACACTAAATGAGGGTGCTGGGACAAACTGGACCTTCGTTCAGCCAGGAAAATGTGCAATACTGTTGAAAACAGTGTTCAGACCATATATGCTGCTGCATTTCAGAAGACTTCAAAGTGTCAAAAGTCCATTGTGAAAGTTATATAGGCATGTTGCATGGATTCAGTGGAAAGGTCAGATAAAAGATCAATTCTTAGAAATTCTGAAAAATAAGAAATAAAAATTATATGAAGTTGGGACTGCAAAGTGATGGAAAACAAGTTCAAAAATATTGGGAAACTGGAGGCACGGATAAAAGCTGCGTTGTGAGTAATGAACTGGGAGAAAAGAAAGCACAAAAATCAAAATTTATATTTGTGCAAATGTAATAATGCTGCTTTGTCCATGAGGTACTTAGAGGCCCAGTAGACCAACAAGTAGCATTCTGTAATCAGTAAAGCAAACCAAAAAGAAAAAAATGCAACGCTTCAGTTGGCTGCATCACTGCTGGCCTCCTTATCCTGTTCTGATTTGCGTAGGGCAGGGAATACGACTCCCTGTGCTGATCAGGCATTACAGCAGTAGCCAGCATTGTTTTTTCTGCTGGCCATGATGCTTTAGAGTGTGTGTGTTTAGCACACATAGGCCGTTCCATCCCCGTTGGCCCCAGTGCCAGAGAACATTCCATGGTACACTCATGTGGATGTAGGCACAGTGCCAATGGTGCAGACACCTTAAGGAACAGGGGTTTTTTGTTGCTGATGCTCACTTCAGCAGTTACATTAAGATAGTTTATTTACCTTGAAGAAAATTACTTCCATAGCAGTGCTGGGAAAGGTAGAAAAGTTTACTGCTGTGTTGATGATGTGAAGGTTAAGAAATATTGACTTGAAATACAAGAAAGGAGGGAAAAGTTAAATACGACGAAAATATTTCTGAAGGTAAACAGAGCAAGTAGATCATATTAGAAAAGGCTCAGGAGAGCTCCTCACCAGGGATTTTTTGAATGCATTGGATATGTATCTGTCAAGGATAGCTAATCCTGCCCTCAGACAGAGACAGATGACTTCCAGATGTCTATTCCACTCTGTGGACAGCAGGTCCATACCTGAATATTAAATAGGAAAGGCAAGGATGTGTCCTCAACTATCCCTAGTGCACCAAGCAATGGGGGATGATGGAGTGAAGGGGACTGGAGGGTGACCAGGCTCACAGCTTTCCTTGTGCTGTTTATCTCACTGGCACTCAGCGTGTCCAAGGCTCGGCATGACAGACTGCTCATCTGACTCGGGAGAGTTTTTTTTGTTTGTGCATTCTATCAATATGCTGAAAAAAGCACACGGCTTCTGGAGGAGGTATGGATAAAGTGGAAGAGAAAAACATTATGTGACATACAAATAAATTCTATAGAATAATTTACAAGCTGGATGTATGTGGTATCATCTGAATGCTTGACTTAGCAACCTTAAGATTGTTTTTTAGCTTGTACTTTAATATGATTTCCTAAACTTATCCATTATTTCACCTCACAAAAGAAATCTTCCAAATTCTGTAAATTCTTTTGACCTCTCCAGCTATGATTATTAGTCTAATGATACAAAGTTGGTAATTTGCAATATAGTCAAAGTGGATTTTCTGGACTCATCATCATCATCACTGGAGACATGCACAGTTAGCCTTTGGGCTCCATGCCTGCTTGCTGAACATAGGAAGAGAAAAACCAGGAACTCAGTTCGTAACTCTGATTTAAAGTCATTTGGTGTTTACACATTTCTGTGCTTCTGCTGGGATCCTGTCTTACATCTGGTTGCTGCTTTTCTTCTCTTGTCCATCTTTTTAGCTCTGACTTACTAAGTTCTCATTATTTCAACTCCCTCTGGCTGCTCGTTTTATCTTTCTCTCTCCCATTATATCATTGCTACATTGTCTTCTTATTAATTCTTATTCCCTCTATGATTTTTCTTGCTCCCTTTCCCATTTATGCTCTTCTACCCCTAACATTTCCACTTGTTTCATGTGGGGAATATGTGCAAAGCCTGTTTTCCTTCTCTTTGTCCGTTCATGGGCAAAATGTGTTTTTGTGGCCCTTGCCAGGACTGCTGATATGATCTGCCACTACATAAAAAGGCTTGTGCATCAGCTGGCACTTTGCAAGCAGCTGAAAATGGGACACTGGGTTGGCTGCTCTGCCTATGAAAATATCATTCTTCTAGACCAAAATTTGATTCAGTACTGGAGAAAGTATTCTAGCTGCAGTCTAGAATCTCCAGACTGGTGTTCCTCTATAGAACAGACAACATCTTCCATCAATGTGGCTTAGTCTCCAGAGGGCTACAATTAGTCTAATCCAGGAATGGTTTTACTGTGTAGGAAAGGATGGGTCAAAAGGGCAAAGCCCTCTACGATGGCAGTGCTATCATCAGACGTCTTTACGATCATGGAGTTGTAGCTGTGCACTACCCTTGCAATACTTTCAAGAATAACTTACATTTGCCTCAGGTTTGGATGAACATTTTTCTTCAAAAGACTACAGACAAAGCATGTCACTTGTGATCACAGCGTGCATCAGGCCTCTAGTCTGGAAGGAGGATGAGTGCACCCCTAAAAGCGGGCAAGTGAGCAATAGGATCAGAGTCCACGTCAAAAGTTAGGTGATGCACATCAAAGCAGCTGCTGGGCTGAGCCAATGCCTCATTTCACAGAAGTCAGGGAATGAGCATCAGTTTGTAGAAAAGCTTGAGCCCTGATCCTGTGTGGTGTTTCAAAAACTGACTTAGAGTTGAGTGCTTCTCTGTCTCATTAATGGTCTTGGTCCTGGGGGGAATCTTTCATTTTTTCTTGCATTCTGTCATAGCGTAAAAGCAACACTTGAAGTGAATCCTTGGGGGAAGCAGTCTAGTCTTATTTCTTGAAGATTTGTGCATTCAAACAGAAGCTGGGAAACAAGCATAAGCAATTTTAGTCTGTCATTTTAGATATTATGTCAAATGTTTACAGTCACATTTCTCAAATGCCTTTATATCATAAAGAAATGGAGTTGAGCCAGACACTAAAAGACAGATTAAGCTCACCTGACAGCTAGCATCTGGCCTCTAACTCTGCCTTTTGGCATCTAATGCAGCATAGTAAAAGGATGTATGCTGCAATTATAAAATAGCTTTCACCAGCAACAAAGTTTTAAAGAAAAATATACCTTTCTTTCTATAAGCTAAACTTATTTCTCCCCCACATTTTTCATCTTATTGTGGCCTGGTCCCCTTCTCCTATGAAACTGTGTCCACCACACTTTAAGGTTTTTAAAATACCAGTACTCATTATTGAACATCTAGACTGTGGCAAAAAATACCTTTCCTCTCTTTTGAAATGGTTAACAGAACTAAAAATAATTAGCTAGACTTCCTCCTTCAAAAGAACTTAGCAGTTTCTTGGAAAAGCCAACGGTTTTTTTTAATGTAATTCAAGGAAATTATGTTGTAAAACTTTCTGATGAAGGAATTCTGCTCTGTCTGGATTTCTTCAGTGATGTCCTCTGCAGATTACCTGTGAAGATTTTCCCTTCAAAAGAAACAATGTAAAAATTAAGCTTTCTGATTCAGATGCTGTTTGTCCCTGATTGCAGTGACATAGATCACCCTTTTTCATTGATTGTTTGTTTGACTCATTGGACTTGCCAAGCTAGCATTGATTAGAGAGACTGAACTTGAATTTTTTTCTTACGTGTCATTGCCAATATTATTTATGCAGTCCAGTGAGCTCATTTAGATAAGAGTGTAGAGGTGTAATATTAGCATACTCCAATATCAAGAGAAAAATAGTGACTATATTTCAGACTTGAGAGTGCTTTATTACTCTCTGGGGAAAGAAGGAGCACAAGCAAATACTTGAGACCCAAACTGAAAATTCTTGTGGTTGAAATTTCTCTCCTTCCACCTCCTACTGCATATATGGAAATCCTTGTAACAGTGGGGGAACATGTGAAATTCCATAATTATACTGATGATGAAAAATGGAACATCAGTGTTGCGAAAGGGTGTAGCCAAACAAGTGCAGGTTCTCAAAATTCTCTGCATTTGTGTTTTTCTTCTCTAAGTGAGGACAATTTGTTTTCCTTCTCTAAGCGAGGACTTTGTCTGTGTGCATAGGTCTCCCACAAATCTGTCCATGTCTTGAATAGTGGAAATAGAGCTTAAGAGGTATTTTAATGTGGGGTTTTCTAAGCAGTGGAGCAATGGCAAGAGGGCAAATGACTTAGAAACAGGCTCAGGTATCTTCTAAACAGAGATGTGTTTAGAATGTAAGTGACCTTTTTTGCAGCTGTCCTGTATCAGACCTGTTCAAAATAACTCATGCAGTCTCTTAAGTTATTACCAGCCTCAGAAAGCAGTTTAGAGAGACCAAATAATCCATGGCTTAAATCTGGATAACACTGTTGAAGAGCAATTCACTGTCTGATTACGGCATTTGAAATGTGTTGGGAAAGTCACATTGTGCTTTTATCCAGAGCCCAATGGTAATGCAGATAGCAGCATTAATGGCAAATAAATTAATTATGCTCAGTAGTGAATTAATAATGTAATGAAGAATTAATTCCACTTTTCAGAAGATCATCTTAAATGTTTCATTCCTCCTCTCATTTTGTTCCACTATTCCCCACTGTGATCAAGACTTCCTTTGCAGGCACCTGAATGACTAGACAGCTCCATACCCTGGGCACAGACTTTAAGATTTAGATAAGATCTTAATCTAAGAAAATGTTAGCTCTTCTTTTTTAAGCATATTCCACATTGCAAGGCTCGTAAAAGAGATTTGTATTGTACAGTTTAATGATATCTGGTGGGAATACTTCACAGTAGACAAGTTTTCCCTCAGGTTTTTCGTCCATGTTTAGTCTACTTTTTTCCTGACATGTTGCTTATTTCATCGTGTGCAGCATATTGTTCTATTCTATCTGCAGAGCAAAGGCAAACCGCTCGTGAATCACCCAAAAGGAAAGCAAGTAGGAAAAAAAAAAAGCTTTATGTAATAGAAAAAGGAATTTAAAAACAAGGTAAGACCAAGGCATGAAAGCTGAGAGGAAATACTCTCCTTTCCAGCTTGGCTGTTAACACCCAGCCGTTGGTAGCTGTTCAGGAAGCTCCTTTTGTGAATCTCTGCATTTCAGCAATGTTCCCCTGCATCCCTTTGACTCATTAGGATTCTTGTAAGGTCTGAAAAAACAAAGGAGCCAACAACGTTTGAGCATAATAAAGACCTTCTGAATTGCAGAAACAGATGTCTAATGTCTTGCTTTTGAAGTTCAAGACCACTAAATCAGGTTTAGTTAAACCCCAAGGCTCAGGTTACCACGTCATTTGTAAACAGAGGAGACAACACAATTCTTGCCATCAGTAGAAAGCCTGACTTATAAATTACCAGGATGGACAGGTAATTCTGAAAGTGGCTTCCATTTGTGTGGTTAGATGGACTTCTTTTCAGAGACATCAGTGCTCTGACAATGGCCGTGTTGTTAAGAATGCCAGTCCCATACATTATACCTGCACTCAGTGGTGAGATGTCACACTGTTAACATGTCATTAACTTATGGGACAAGTTATATATGCTTTTTCTTCCCTCAAAAACCAAAAGAACCCTGAAGTATTCAAAATTTCTGAACTACATGATAGTCCATGACAGCTGCTGGAATTGTAGAAGTTAATAACCAACACTAAGCAATCAATCAATCTGTCAGCTTTTGGTGAAGTAAATTACAGGAAATCAGAAGTCAGCAGCCACTATAACATGTTTTTCCAGAGGAGCAAGATTCTAACATTGTGGGTAAGTTGCTGGTTGTCACCCATAAACAAGGATGCTTTGCTCCTTCAGCAGCAGCATCGCACCTCCTTCATCATCTCAAACCCACAGCACACGGGCAGGGTGCTCTGTTGTTCATGGCAAAGAGCATGTGCCTCTGAAGGCAGAGTCCATCACCCCTTTCCCGTTCCCCTGCGGGAAAAAAGTAGAATTCTGCCTTACACTCTTTCTAGATTCTTGACATAGTCAGAGCACATCATCCCATTGCAAATGTTCGACAAATTCTATCCACTGAAGGAAAACAGATAATCTATGGAAAAAAATGTGTGAGCTTGCAGTAAACCTTAATAGCCTGTCCTTATATAGCATTTTTAAAATGCTTTATCATGTCTCTCATTTTGATTTTATTTTTGATTTGCTGGATGAAAAATTTGGTCCTGCAGGCCAAATGTTTTAGAGAGAACCATACATTTTTTTTAGCAGATAGTTGTGAAAAAAATAAGAATTGGATCACTTTTTGTACTTCTTACTCCTGTTTAATTCAGCCTGTTAGATGTAAAAGTCAAACGTACCTTAAAAACCTTCATATCTTCCTTTCAAAATCTTCTCAGCTGGATCTTTGTGACTCACCTCTCTTGCTGTCAGCAGCACTAATCTCCATTGCCTGACACCCTGTGTATTTAGGAACTCAATCCCCTCACCTCTGCTTTTCTTGAAACACTGTAATAGCATATCTATATAGGGTAAAAACCACTGGGAAAACTATTTACCTACCTATTTAATAATTGCCCTGTTCTTTTAAAATTTCTTTCTAAACCATCAGTTTAGGTGTTGGTGCTATCCACATCCCGCTCCTGCCAAGCAGGTGCAGAGAAGGTGCCCTTCCTTCAGGACGGGTGCAGCCTCTAATGATGCTCCCAATGGCACTTCCCTGGATGGCCTCGAGGAGAAAGCTCTTCATTCGTGAGCTGCCAACTTCCCTCTTGAAGTACACCAACTGTTATGCGATTGCACTCTGTCTTCACAAAGAATGGGGCCAAAGTCCCTACCAAAATGCATTTTCCTTCTGGTTCACTGCTGTTCATTCTGCAAACGAGGTAAATTATTGTGGCTGGTGTCACCAGCTTAACAGAAGCCAATTCAGATACAAGGAGTTACTCTGGGTACACATGTAGCCCTCGTCTTTTCACAGCAGCAAAGGATCATATTTACAGGGGATCATCTACAGGGTTAATTTTGCACAGAATCAATTCAGACACTTCAACTAAAATATTTTCCACCCGTCAGCTGAGCCAGCCTTGCCATGTCTGCCCTCAAACTTCCCCCAGCTGGTGTCAATGCTCAGTATCTCTCTGCATGCAGAATTTAGCCTTTCTTACTTCATCGACATTAGGATGTACCTTCCACGTGTGTGTCTCTGTGCTTTAGTTAAAAGAGAACAGCTGAAATGCAAGAAAGTAAGAAATCGCCACTTGGAAAATAGTATAACAACGATTTAATGTAACCTGTGTCCTTTGCCTAAGGAGTCTCTCATTATCCCTGTCTTTGGTGTTTGAGAAAGAGCCCTGTGTTTAATTATTTACTGGTTGCTATAGTGTTGTTAAATGAACATTTGAAACTGTCATGTGGTGGGTAGAGCTGTCGCCTCACAAATATTAAAGAAGATCTGCAGCCATTTAAGTTTCCACAGATTCAAGAAACCCCATATTCCCATTTTCAGAAAGCAGAAAAGAAGGAAAAAGAAACAAACCCTGAAGTCTGCATTTAGCGATTCAAGAAGCTCGCAGAAAGTAATTTCTTTTAGAACTGTGCCCAGTTGTTCTTTTTCTGCTCATTGCCATTTCACATTACTTCAGTGTATAAAAATGAGTTTGCAGGCTTTCACATGCTGAGGCTGTTAACTTACCAAATCTCTCCATATTCAGACAAGTTCAATCTGTATAAAGAACACAATGATGCATAAAACAGATACATTGCATTATGCAGCAGTCTAATTTATTTCATGAAATATATAACAAATGAGCAAATATATTTTGATGCCACAGCCATGAACATTGTAGGCTTACAGCAATTCAGCATGACCGATGGAGCTGAAAACCATTATTTGTGAAGTGTGAGTTGATGAGTTAGCAAAGTAAGGCATTTTGGGCATCCAGATGAGTATTTTTATGGAATAATGCAAAAATTATTGAAGGAGAAAAGAGATGACCAAAACAAAAGAATGAAAACAAGCAAGCAGACTGAAATACTCTGTAGAGAAAAGCCAAGACTGATATGCACCTAAGAAGTTTGTGGTATCTGTTAAGAAGCAACAAATGGATTTCATTCAGTATTTCATTTTCCTTCATAAAACTTGCCACTTTGTCTTTGCCTAGCTTATACAAAAGTATTTCAATAAAACATTTGCTTACACCACTTTTTCGAAGTATTACCATGTGCCATGTGAAGAACTTCTCAAGAAAAAAATATCAAGAATCCGGACTCACTTTCCATCCCTTTCAGAGAATATTGTTATTTTTGTGGGAGGGGGGGAATAAGGAGGGACAAAAACCAAAAATATAAAAGATCCATAAATGTGAGACTACAGATGTGGTCCTCATTCAAAAATATCACCTGACAGTCAGTCATTGAGTCAACAAGGAGAGGTAGCTGTTTACTGAAAATAGTGAAGAGATTTTCCTAGGAGATGGACTTTTACTATTCCATCCTGAGTATTTTAAGTTCCAATTACATCTGTGCAAGTTTTGAAAAACAAAATAGGGTCTTTGGGACTGAAGATGAGTACAGAGTAACCATAAAGGATGTAATTAAAGAGTGACAAGTTGACAGGCACAATTCAGAGGCAAATGTACAGGCAAGCAGCTGAAGCAGCTCTACATCAGGATACAGCACCTGTGCACTGGGGACCTGTCCCAGATCCACTGAAGTTATTAAATGCAAGGCTGGGAAGACGGGGGAGAACCCAGTGCTACTGACCTAAGGAAAAATGAATTCATGTTCTGAAATATTTTCCCTTTATAAAATTTTTCATACACACTGTGGGGAAAAAAAATTTCCATAGAATTGCCAGCAGCTTGTCCAGTTGCTGGAGTGATGATTTTATTTATGAGTGCCCTAATAGGTCTCATTTGCTCCTGCTTCAGTGAATAAAGCTCCACAGGAGAGTAGGCAAATGGAGGAGAAGCACTGGCTAGGTATTACCAAATAGCTGATAGGCA
This sequence comes from Cnemophilus loriae, assembly GCA_013397755.1. Taxonomy (NCBI): domain Eukaryota; kingdom Metazoa; phylum Chordata; class Aves; order Passeriformes; family Corvidae; genus Cnemophilus; species Cnemophilus loriae. The sequence goes on from VZTF01002689.1 coordinate 642,570, forward strand.
GCATCTGACATTTTCTACTCAGCTTTTGTACAGACCATGATGTGCTGTGCTGGTAGCGTGAGCACGCAGACAAAGCCCCGAGTTGAAACCCATGCTGCATAGCATGCTCAGTGCAATTAAAGCAGTGAATTATTGAATAACCGATATCCTTAACTCACCCTGCTGGGATGAGGTAAGCTGGAGCTTCTGTAGAATGGGGCATGGCTTGTGTTCCTCCAGCAGCCGGAGAGTTTGTCTGTGTCAGCAGCCTTGCACAGAGCAGGATGGGTCAACTCATAGCTTCTGTCAGGGCCTTCATCTCAGAGATCAACAAACAAGCAAATCTGAAATTTACTGGAATGGACCTACTGGTAGTTTTAAAGAAATTTAAATCAGTTTTTCACAGGAAAACTGCTTCAAAGGCTTTAATAAATGTGAGCTCAGGCAAATGGAAACAAAAATAAAAGCTATTAAAGAAATAAGTCTGAAATTTTTCTGCTTCCAAAGTCTCAAAGTTGCCTGTGTGTGTAAATTGCACAAACAACATTAATGAATTCCGCTTTAGGAAATAACTTAATTCCTTTTCACCTGTTACAAAAGCAACTTTAACTTTTTCTGCATATATAAATTTTCTCACATTATATAAGCATAGTTTTTTTAATATGTGGACTTCCCTTAAAATAAAACAAGTTTTCACTTTTTCAGTAATTTTGCTCTGTATCCTTTACATATGACCATCAGAAAAGAGTGAGTATTGAGTCAATTACAGATTTCTGGTATACAAATTTCTTCTATGTTTCCAGATTTAAAATCCCGTAGGAACCATTTTGCAGTCTAACTGATGGCATTTGTGGTCATGTCTCAGAATCAGCTAAATCATTTGAGCACCACTCCTTTATCCAGCAGATGACCTTTTATTTTCAAAGTATAGAATACGCTGAATAACTCTGGTAAATGATCTGTGGATAGAAAGGGCTGTCTTGCTTCCCTAAAATATTTGCAATATATTTGGCTCATTAAAGACATCCCAGGAACTGTAAGGAGCATCAAAATATTGTATATCTTATTTCAGCTTCAACGATAGCGAGACAATTCTAAAATGATAGAAGCCCAAAATAGTATAAAGTCATTTAGAAACAAAAAATGTTTTGGTCAAAAATCTAAAGTTTACACCAAATTCTCTTGCATCTGCAGGAAATTCAAAAACATTTGCAACAGAAATCTTCTACTTAGCTTTTTTTTCTTGACTTGTTTACCTTAGAGTTAAGTTATTTTAAATTTCATGTATTATATTGCTGCAGATAATCAATAGATTTGATTTAGACTGGCAAGTTGGCTTTCTACAAAGAGATCTCAAGGAGAGAGTCGATTACAGCATTGGAGTCTCCTCAGGAGAACAAATCTGTAAGCAATCTAATCGCTGTCATCATTTATCAGGCGGCACTGCATTAGCTGGTATTTTTTGTGTTTCAGGTGAGTAGAGCAAGACTTTTGAATGAAGGATTAAACTTTGTATAGCGTAGGAAAATCAAGCTTTTTTTTCAGCATAAAACCCCCAAATGCAGCTCTTCTCAAAGACATATTTACGGGGGTTGATTCAGCAGCCTCCCGTGGCTCCATTTTCCCCGGGCACAACGAGGCACCGCAAGTGTAAAGTGCTGTTGCTCCTCTCCGCACACGGCTTGAGCAGGGGGAGCCTCCAGCGCCGGGCTCTCCGGCCCCTTGAACAGCACACTGAAGATAATGGATTGCTTCCTGTACCACATTAGTGGAGGTGTCCTCATATTGAAAACCTCAGGGTGAAGTTGTTATTGCTGTCATATTCTGACAACACATCCACATATTCCTGGAGAGTAGAGAGGTTATGAAGACAGCTAACAGCGCCCAGTGTCACTGTGGTGCACTGGGGCTGTGGGACTGCTCCTCTTCAATATTGTTCGGCTGGATCCAGCTGCTGTGCCGGGGCAAAAAGGGAAGATAAGTGTTTATAAAAACTGCCAAAGAAGAGTAACTTCCCTCTTCTCCCGATACTGGCCCTGCAGTCATGCTGTGGTCATGTTGCAGGGTCCTGGACACACAGCTGTGCTGTCCTGGCTGTTCAGACTGTCACTGCCCTGACCCAGAGCAGGGGGCTGGGGACACTCTGGGGTCTGTAAGACATCCTTGTGTGGTTTGATTCACTGGTGTGGTGGCAGGAACGTACTTCACCACATCCCAGGGACTTGCAGTGATTTCACTGAGTGGCAAAGCCACCCGAGCCAGGGCCAGGCTGCCAGGCAGAGACCTCCAGGAGAGCGACAGTTCACTTGTGGCTTCCGCTAAAAGAACTCAAAGTGCCCCATTAGCAGGCAAATCCCCATCCTCCCTTGCTGTGACGCTATATGGCTCTTGTGAAATGGAGCTTAGGTTTTGGACAACTTTTCTCTGATATTTCTGGAATAAAAGAAGACTGTGCAATCAAATGTCTTTCAAGGAGAAAAGCCAGTTAAGAGAGGGATTGTACAGTCTGTCTTAAATAATTTGATTTATGGATTGATTTCCTCCGTAAATATTCACTCCTGGCTCCTTTATTTTCTTATTTTTTTCTGGCCGATATGAAACCAAATTTAAATGCATCCATGATGTACAAATATAGATATCCTTCCCTTTGAAAGTATAAAAAGGCAACAAATGCTGCCATAATCCATTGTTTTCTTGATATATCCCTTGGTGAAGTGCATGGTTTTCTCTGGCTTGAAAATGACTTAAAAAATGAGAAGTCTGCTTTTTCTAAAATGTGGGACTTTTTGCTTAGTTTTAACAATGTCAGCATTCTCAGGGTGGTGAAATGATGAAACCACATGTCCTCCCATGGCAGTCAGAAGTTACAGCAGGGCAGTATCCTGACAATGCCCATTGCCACAGCCTCAGCACCGTGACAGAGCGCTGGTGTTTGCTCTGTGAGGTCTTAATGAGGTCATACAAAAGACTTTGCTTCCCTCTGTTGTCTTGTGCACTGAGGCAGGGCAGATATATTGGTGTGGCTGAGTCCTGCCACAGATGAAAGCAGCCGCTCAAGGGGGTAGAGAAGGACAAAGCTACAGCTTCTTCTTCTCTGTATGGCAAGAAAACTCAATGGAGTCACAGAGAAAGAAGTGTGTCCTTTCAAAGGCTACTGGAAAGGACTTCATTAATGTTTTTGAGGCATAAAGTCCCCTCTGTTTTTTATAGCTGGCCTGTTTCTTTAGATGGTACAGCATGAGGAGGTAGTAGCCACCTTTTGCTCTCTTTGTGTATTGTAGAAAAGCACCTGTTTTTGGAGGTCCATTGGCTTTGACATGACTTACCCAGCAGTGAGAGTTCCCAAATGTAAAGTATTGAGGAGGATGGAGAAATTTCTCAGTCTTCAAGTTCTGCAGAAAATTGTAATTTCTTCAGAGTTCAGTTGTGGTTCATTTGTTTGTTTTGGTTGATGATGGAGGCTTTTCACTTTTTTTTTTTTTTTTTTTAATTAAAGGAAATCCAACAATTATTTCACTTAGAATTATTTTTTTTTTTCCCAAGACTACATGATAACTATTCATGTTTTTGCTATGTTCTAAGATGAAGGTATTTCTTCTTAAGTCAAAAAAATTAGACTTTGGATTTTGGAATTATTTGACATTTTAGATTCACCTGTTTCCTTTTTAGTATCCTTATCATAAGCACTGTGGGACCAAGAGATTTCTAGAAGTAGTTTTTTGTGAAAGTGCTTATAACAGAAATGACTTCTAACCACAGACGTTGTAAAAAACCCCACCTAACAGATAATAATTAACAGATACATCTTTTCCTGAAAGTTCCTTTTGCAGACTAGGGCAGTGTAGTCTTCCCTACGACAGATAAAGCAGAAGTAGAGATTTATTCAGTCAGAACACTGGGCTATGAGACTGTAAATCTAAGCTCTATTCCCAGCTCTGTCTCAGAGCCTGACTTTGATACCTAAGGCAAGTCATAGACTCTCTGTACCCCAATGCTAACATGAAAAATGGCAGTGATGACTTGTGCAATTTTCCTCAGCCATGCTGAGGTTAAATTATATGAGGTTGTATGATACATTTCAGATTCTTTTATTAATGGGTGGGTAAATGAAATTAACAGGGATATCATTTTTAATATATACAAATGTGGGGAAAGTCCCTTATTAATCTCCAGTGAATGTACAAGGTAAAGATATTATAAATGGTTTCCTTCTCTGGTGTATGAACAGACACACGTGAGATACTTGTGGACTTATCTGAACTACTTTTGACTAAAAATTTAGTGAAAGTACATAGGTATTAGTGAATACATGACTATAGGAGCAAGTTGTTGTACCGATGTTACAATAACCAATTCACATGTAAAATTATCTGTTGCAAAGATGTTATTAGAGGAAAACAGGAGCAGGATGAATCTTATCCTAGCATCTGTCTAAAATGATGAGTTTACAAGAGCAAAATAGTACAGTTGTGATAAGCAAAATAAGGCCACTGTACTGACCACTTAACTGTATGGTAAAGTGCTTTAATTTGGCTGTGCTCATTCTGCCAGTGATCTTATTCTGCATCATGCAGGCAGGTGTAGAAGAGTCTTGTTTGCTAATTAGTGTTATGATTTCAGATGCACAACTGTAATGAAGCATGAAATGGCAGTCACCGGTGATATTCCTGCAGCCCTGGCACGTCAGCCTGATGAGATGGCTGCACATTGTCAATACCAGCGGGCAGAAAGTCCCAGAAGAAAAATACTAGATCAAGTGAGAAGGGGTTATTTAGTGGAGGGCAATTAAACAGAATGATAGTCCTAATTACACATGCAAGTGCGGAAACTAGGTAGGCTTTTAGTACTGTGGTGACAAGAGTTACAGTCTATTAGGTTCTGACTCTCAAGGATGCTGCGAAGGAAACGTGTTAATTCAGAGCGTCAAAGAGCATTAGAAAAACCCCACCATGTAATAGCAATGGTGAGAGCCTCACCAATCATCTGCTTTTGATTAGAGAGCTGCTTTATGGAAAGGACTGGTGGGAGCCCATGAGAAGCTGGGAGGCCACTGCTTCACGAACTTATCAAGGCGACATACAGCACACGGGTAGTTTGGGGCATCAGTGACACATCTGAGACTGCTGGCTGTTGCATGGGTATTTTTTCATGATATTCTATTTCAGATATGAACTTTCAAGGACTTTTTGGAATACGATTGGACAGGACATATTCTGTTTGTGAAAGTGTGAAAAATTCCAGAGAGAACAAACAAGACTTTTCCACCATGTCCATAAAACACAGACAGAGTGTTTCATGGTGCTCTTACTGCTGTCCTTGGCTGCCTCATACCTTCATATCAGGCAAGACTCGGCACATGCTGGCTCTTCTGCACTCTGTTTCACTCTGTTTCCATGCTGAGGGAAGAGGGGGATATGTTCCGCATGGAAGCCCAGTCTGACCATGTGCTGGTTTTGATGGACAAGAGTACAAAATCTGGGGATATGTTATCTCACTAACTGATAGGTTTGCTAAAAAACTTTATTGCAGTGCTGCTTTCAGAGAGAGTACAGCAAAACATCATGAAAGGGAGCATGGGGTCAAGTTACCTTGAAGTATACCTACATCTGTACATTTTCATTGCTTCACAGAAGTGTGTTTTGAAATCAGTCTTACTCATCAAACGTAAATAACTGCTTTGATGGAAAACAATCTCTAAATTTTCCACTATTCCTTTATGCGTAGACTTCATAAGAAGTGCAAGACACTGAAAGTCTGAGCCATGAAGAAGGTCATGCTATGCAGTGAAATGATTGTTTCTGACTTAAAGACTTCACGTTCCTTTAAAATTATTCTAAAATACTACCCCCTTTTCACGTCTTTCTCCAGAGTTCGAGACGGCTTTACCAAGCCTGATCTCTGACATGCCAGTTATTTCCTCCTGCCTGTCATTTGATTCAGTTGTGCCTGATATTATCACTGTTAACCTTGGCTGCTCTGAGACCCACCTGCAGCTGAAAGCCATGTCAGAACAGTTTATTCTAGTTCATTAAAAGCCATCTTTGTTTTTTTTTCTCTCTCCATTCCTTTAGTAATGGATAATTTTGCAGTCCCTTTCAAAGATAGCGTTTCATTAGTACCTATTATCATATAAGGGGATCTGTTAAACTTGCTGTAATCATGCATGATATATGCCATATTTGACTTTTTGTACGTGATCTGCATCCGGAAATAACAGGAGAAGTATCACTGTGTTCATATTTTGTGAAAAATCAGTAGGGTGGCATTGATCTGGTCTCAAAAAATACCTAAACATTTTTCATGACAGGAAAACCTTTTAAAATTCTTGATTAAAATTTACCAGTTAAAACAGGAAATCACTACAGTGTTTTAGAGTGTGTTCTTCCCCTCACCATCTCCCTTCTGCTGACCCTGAACTTGTTGGACTGCTTCTGTCCGGGGCAAACAGCAGTAGCTAACTATATTTAATTACGGTATATTATAACAGATGTTCTTAACGTCCTATCTTTTATTTTGCTTAAAATACATAAGATTTTAAAAAATTAAACTCTATTACTTTCTTTTTTCTGCTACAGTTCTTAAATCTGTTTAAATTCAGACTTAATTCTATTTATTTATTTACTTTTAAATTATACTTGGAGCACTTGATTTCTGATCATAACTACAAATTAAAAATGATTCAAGACTTGGCAATTCCCTTTCCTCAGCTTTGTGAGATTTGTGCTGACTCATTTTTTTGGTCTGTGAGAGGGTCTTTCAGTGGCAGGACACTCATATGCTCTGTCAAGCGCCCCGCCCCATTTTGTGTTGTCTGAAGAGCTACTGAGGGTGAATGCTGCCCTATCAAAGAACCTGACAATCATATGAAAGGGAAAAGTAGATTGAGATATTGCTAAGGAAAGATATATTCCACTCAAGTTTGGGTCTACTTTATGGCCTTGGCAGAAATTCTTTCGAAGGGTCTTTGTGTAGACTTCAGCTGTGTTTCCATGAGTGAGCTGGTTCAGAGCAGTGGTGCTGCTCACAATTTAAACCCTTTTCCTGAGAGCAGCCTCGGTTTCCATTGTGGTTTTGTACGCCAGAACTCAGTTCCTTTAGGAGGAAAATCAACAGAAGCTCTTTTCAAAAAGTGCTCCAATGCTTAGAAAGGAACTTTAGATCCAAACCACGGCGGGGGGGTTCCTCTAAGGTCTCTGGTGTGGGCCACTGCCTCTTTCCTTCAGAAAGTTTTCCATCACGAGTAGTGGAAATACTTCCCTTGGAAGAAGAAATCCGATTGGAAATAAACTCCCAGTGCCTCAGCAGTGGGAGAGAGTGCTCAGCACGAACTGCTTTGATCTATTGATCCACACGTTTGCACCAAATTGCTAAATTCGGCCTACCTGTTGTGGAAATTATAAACAAAGCACAGTAATACAAGGAAGCCAGTGACTTAACCTGGGGCTTATTAGAGCAGAGACGTGAAATAAAGACTGTGGAATAAGTGCTCTCTTTCTTTGCTCAGCTCAGGAACACAAAATAATGAAGGAACTTGTTAAAAATTAAGGGAGATTTACCAGTTGGCCAGACTTTCATTGCTGTTTTGCTGGATTTTTCAGAAACAAGTTGATCAAAGCCACCAGCCTTATTCCATTTTCTTTTCAGTCAAAGTAGAGAAATATTTTATTTAAAGATACGTGTCTTTATCTGATTTGTGTGAAATGAGGGAAATTATAGTCAGTATAAATAACCACAGAACTGGGGATAATGCCTGAAAATCAAAATTCTATTTATAGGATTTCTGGTTTCCTTTTTTTTTTTTTGTTCTAGGTATACAGCATGGAGGATTTGCACACTATTGTTTGTGTAGTACAAGTGGAATTAGGTGATGCATCACTTGTGGCCCGAATCCAATAATGAATAAAGTTTTATGCATGGAAATTATTCAGAAATCCAAACATTGATCTATAATCATCTGGAGAAGCAAGAAGATGGAGGGGGAATGCCAGTGGAGCTACAAATCATGGAAATCTATTTCCTGTGGCATTGGAAATATTTTTCTTCCTATGTACTCATTCCCTCTCCTATAAAAAGACTATGAAATACTAATCTTTGGAGAAAAATAAAATTACTATTTTTATTTCAATAATTTGAAAATAGAGTACATCACCGTAACATGTAATTCCACTCATTGGATACAATGCATTCTTTCCCAATAACCTACATTCTAACAAATGCATGCAACAAATATATTAATTCTTTTTTATATTGGTAGTAGCAATATTATTACTATGTACAGTTCAAAGAAGTGGTTTGAAGGATCTAAAAAACCCATAAATATTGAAATATAAGTGATTACTGAGTTGCCTAGGTAGGAAGACCCTGTAACCAAGCACATTCAGGAATGTTTCCTCAACCCTTACTCAGTAGTTACTTTAATCTCTCTAGTACTAACAGTCATCTGTTAATACTGCATCCCATGTTACCACTCTTTCTTGATGGAATTCTGCCCAAAACCTTAACTTTCTTAGAAAATTAGAAAATGCAATTTTGAAACCTATCCATTTCAACATCTTCATGCAGGATAATAAGACTCTTGATAGTTAATATGTCCCCAATAAATCTTCTTGAAATGTAATGGGATTGTGCACAATTTTCATATGGCTGTAAAGTGAGTGGTATTAAGAAGTGTCTCTTTATTTCTCTATTTACTATAATTTTAATTTTCTTTTCATCTGGTGTGCCATATTAACTACACTTTCTCATTTCAAGCAACAATGGATGCAACTTCTGTCTCATTTCCTGCCCAAACCATTGACATAATGGGTTTTATGTTGAATTTATTTTTGTTTATATTGCTCAAGGCAGAAGAAGGTATGTGAAATTTTGCCGATTGATCAACTTATTTTGTTTCCTGAAAAAAACCCCAAACCCAACAACATTTTAATAATTTGATCTCCTATACAAAAACAATTCTCCCAGTAGCTTAGGACAGAATCCTAGTTACCATTGCTAATTATATCACCATTCATTTTTTCCCTTCCTTTCCATTATTTCCACCCTACTATTTTTCAAACCTGTCCTCTAGCTCTAGCAATCTTCTAGCTTGCATGTGCCTTGACACTGGCACCATCCTATGTTCTATAAGGCCTTTGCAGAGCAACTGCATTTTTTGAACTCTTCTACCCCTCTCCCTTAACTAAAGCACATCTGAAAACTCATTTATTGAATGACAGTTAAGGAAAACAGATGAATTTATTGTCTATTTCATTTAAAATATAAATGGAATATGGGATAAAATGTTGCAGGGAAAACTTTAAAAGAGGGCATGGAAATTGCTAGGGGGAAAAGGGGGATATACAAGAAACAGCTTAATATACAGAAACGCATGTGAGGAAAGGAAGTGCAATCAATGCATTGCGGATGTTGATACTTGCATCAGCGTGTATTGCTGACTAAGACCAAAGATTCAGGCAGCTTCTGTGGGTGACAGGAGAGGATTCCTACCCTAGGACAGATGTAGTTATTGTCCTGTCTCTTTCCAACACATCAGCAATGATGCGGTAGGAGATATGAGTGGTGTTAATTTGCATTTCACCTTGCAGTCACTGTAGATAGCTGAATAAAAAAACTGATTACAAAATAGGCTATGGGTTTTGAATGTTAATCACTTTTTTTTCCCCTGTCCATATATATGAGCAAAAAGCTTCCTGCCTTCTCCCTCTGCCTTCCAGTCTCATGGATTACCCTTTTTCACTCCTCTTATTTTGCTCAAGTTCTGGCTCACTTTAGTTTCAATTAGAAATTGAAACTAAAGAAATAGAATAAAGAGAGAGAACTGTGGGGTTTTTTTTTGGAAATGAGTTTGGTTTCATATTTTCTTTAGTGTTTCTCTTTTAACAGGCCACCATTCCTTAGAGCAGAGATGCTGCTCTTCACACCCTTCACTGATTTCAGGTTAGATAACGAAATGGAGGCGTTCTGCCTGTAACTCTCTTAGCAGTTCCCCTTCTGCCTTAGTTTTCTATTCCAAAATATCATTTCAAAGTGTTTCAGTGCTGTTAAAGAGCTGTTGTGCTCTCTTACACAAGTGCCTGTGTCTCAGTGACTAAGTGATCCATACACGTATGTGTATATGAGCATGTGTATGTATAAATCCACAGCATACAAGTATAGAATTCACATAAAATGCATTTATTAATTTTCATAAAGATACAGGAAGGTTTTAACTGTTTGTGTTTGGGTTTTTTTCTGCAAAATTTTAGCAAAGTTTGAACAAAATGCACTTGCAAAGAAATGAAAATCGCACTTGTAATTTTCACTTCCAGCGGCACTAAATATACATTTAATATCTTTCCTCCCCAAGCTGGTTCAGCATTCCCAGGGAGGGTTGAAAGATGAGAGTAATGTGCAGAGCAGTGGAGAAATGCCGTGGGAGTGGATAAATCTGCATGACCCTGGACACATTCCAGCTACCGCCCTGTAATGTGCTCCAGCAGCTGCTGGCAAAGCTATCGTTTGCTCCCTGAAAGTCACCTACCATAATCCTGATTCCACAGTACCACTTCATGCAGGCAGTTGCTGGAGTAGCTTAAGTGTTGGACATTCAGATAGGACATAATCAGTCCAAGCTGTCTGTTCCCATGGCTGTTTACATGGCAGAAAAGAAACATATGTGATCCACAGCCAGGAAGCAGAAAACTTGGACCTAGGATTGTAAAGTTCAGAGCAGAAAGGATAAAAATTCAGTAGGGTAGTTTTTAACAAGCAAACAGGAAAAAAAAAAGGAAAAATAACCATAAAACATACCAACAACTAAGCTAATAGGCCAGACACAGAGAAAACAAAGAAAGAGACAAACAGTGAAAATAGAGAAAGTGTCAGTGCTCTCAGCAATGGAGATACAGGAGATCTGTAGGTCGACTAACTTTTTAAGAGCCTCAAGTGAAGAAACAGTACGGCAAGTTTCCTTTTTTGACCCTTCTTATAGGACACTGTTCATTAATTTAAATTAAACCTCCCAAAGTAAGTACCATCCCCTGGTCTACTGCCAGTTTTCCTCACATTAATTGGCCGTGTCAGCTGAGCACTCTCTCTCAGGCTTTCTTTTCCTAATATTATCTGCCAATTAGTCTGGATTCTAATGCAATGGGGTGAACCCCTCCCAAAAACCAGAAAGACTCCCTGTTACAGATTTTGTGCAAATCCAGCAACATGATTAATTTTGAGATACACTTAAAAATTAAGAACGACATAATGGCCAAAAAAGCCAGCTGGAGGGCTTGCTCCACACATCACACTTGGGACTTTCCCCATGCTTCCAGTAATTTTAAATGTTTTTACTTAGAAAATGAAGAACAAAGGAAAGGCATTTAATCCTCTTTGAAGCTGGCATTTAAAAACATCCAGGACTTATGGAAATAAATAACAGATATATTTTCAATATTATTTTCTGTCATTTCAGGGGTAGGGGTGCTGTGTGTTTTGTTTTGATTTGATTTTGTTTTTTTTTTTTTTAAACTGTCCATCACTGCCTTTATTGCCAGTGAGGAAAGGAAGATGGGCAGGGTTGCCAAGCTACTAACTGGAAGAAACTTGAGACTCCTGAAGGGAGGAGGGAGGTGACCTTGAAGTGCAAAACCATTGCTTGTGGTGAGCAGAGTTTAACAGGCAGAAAATTCTCATGCTGTAGCAGAATACTTATCTGTCTCTCAAGGTTTATTTCTTGAAAAGTATTGTGTTTGAAAATTTACTTGTTTCTTTTCCTGATAGTCCATAAAAATGTGGTGAAACTAATAGATATTGCATTAGAAAAATAAATTAAAAAGCTGAAAAGATGGATGATTTCCAATATTTGTGTGCCAGTTTAGTAAGCTTTTCTTTTCTGAAAAGGTATTAAATGGGATTTCTGGATATTTGAAGAACTTGTAGGATTTGAGCTTATCATATAACATGAAAGAAATTATAAATATTACAAAAATAATGAAATTTTATGCTTTGAAGTATGAACTGCTCTGCTCAGCTGTCATTCTTTTCTTTCTTTTTATTTTGTACATCAATCAGCCAAAATTTTTTAAAAAGGAATTCTTATCTCCTTTTTCAGTATTGTTATCAACCTGCTGGGATCTCTGGATGAAGAACATGTTAGAGAAACACGTTGAGGAATATCTTGGTCATTCCTTAGCAGAAGCAGCTATGCCACAGTAAGTGGAACAAACATGGAGAGCCATAAGCTTAAAGTTTTGGAAGCAGCAAGCCTAAAAGATTTGCTTCTTTGCTTTTGTCACAATACTCAGAAAAGCAGAGGAGATATATCTTTAAGTTCCACAGAAATACAGTCTATGTCCAGGCAGTGAAGAATTGCAAAAGATGTTTCAAAGTACTCGCACTTAATTTATGTGACAACAGGGATTCTGCAACAGCTGGACACAGTTCGTCAGGCAAATCTTTTTAAGGCAACACTTTAAGGAGTATGAAAAAAGTAAGCTAAACTGGTTTCAAATTGGTACAAAGTTCTCTTGGAAAATCTAGGATCTGACCAGCAACAATGAATAAACCTCGGTAATTTATTTAGCAGGCGAAATAATTTTAAATGGATTCAAAAATCTCTTCTAATAGCAAAATATATTTGTTTGGTTTTATTACATATATTTTTTCTTTTATACATCTTAATTTATCACGGACAAAAAAGCAATTACAAAAAAGATAGAAAAACTGCAACTGCAGATTTATGTCTTTCTTTCTATTTGTTGATGTCTGATTCATAGCAACTTTGACAGACATGCTGTTCTTGTAGAGTGTGATGCCTTTAGGAAACATGAGGAGCTCCACAAATCCATTGAACACATTCGTCCAAAATGCTCACATTACAAAGAACAATTTTACGTTCTGCATTTTCCTAATTTTCTTAGCCAAAGACCAGCACTGTATCATGTCATCCTGCTGACCATATTTCTTGAGTGCCTGTTTTCATGCTGTCCTAAATAATTGTCTCAAAGAGAAGAAATTATTTTCAAATGTTACTCTGGAAACTTTCCTTTTGAAGCTTTGAATGGCTTCCACTGGTATCTAGCTAACACTTGCACTGAATATCCAAGCATAAGGAATCCCCTAGGTAGAGGAGGTGCTCACAGGAACCACAAGTGAAAACTGTCCCTAGTAAACCTGAGGCAGTGAAGGATTCTCGGAGACTCCTTTTTTTTTTGTCAGAATAAAGACTACCATTGTACCAGAGACTCTAAGTTGATACTTTTAATGTTTGTTCAGTGATGGGTGGATGAAAGAACTGGTGATGTTGTAATAATATGTTGATTTTATTGCTGTCAAATTATTTGGGAATATTTTTGCTCTCTCCTGTTTTACTTAAGGTGATCATTTTACACATATTGTTTCAAGCTTCAGCTCAGGCAGTTAGATTTCTTTATTAAGTTTCATCAATTCTGCATGTTTCCTGCGGTTTTAATTCACAGGAATGAGACTGAATCATTCTTTTACACTACCACTTGCTAGTGAAACAGAAGTGGAAAACATGGAGTAATAGGGTGAATGTCATATTCTGGATTACATTTAGTTCTTTAATATTCTGCAATATTCAAGAGGTCACACTGGATGGTTACACAAGCTCTTTCTGGTCACTTTCCCGTAAACATCCACTGTTGGGAGGTTTTGCTTCAGTGAGCACCATTTATTTCTTTTTCATTTCACCTGTCAGAAAGTCAGGCATGGTGGTCACCCCTGGAAAAGTGCCAGCCACTCCTAAGCTAACTAGGTCCAGAAAACTCACATTTTAAATATTTTAAATTACCTACTCTTTGTTAGTTATGCTTAGTAAAGAGAAGGCAAGGGAGCTTTGTAGATAGATAGGGCTAAACACTGAATAAAGGCTGGCAAGAAACCCAGAGGGCAGTGTTTTTGCAATCATGCCCTTTGCTGTTACTGGGCTAAGAAAGGCCCAGTTTGATAAGATTTTGTCTTACCTCTATTCCCGGGGGAAAAGAAACACTGTCAGATTAACCCTGCTCTTAAAAGGGGACCTTTTACTCAGCAAGCAGCAAATGATTCACTCCTCTAAACTGGACCTAAGTTTATAAGTATGATGTTTTCCCTGAGAGGCTCTGTCTAAAGTTTTCCACACTAAGAGCAGAAGGCAGAGGTTCTCTTTCAGTAACTCTGCATGGTGACAGCTCCCCAAACCGTGGCCTCTTTCCCATGCACCACCCCGGCCTCCTGAGTATTCAGTTTCAGCTGCTGTTTCAGCATTCTGTTCAGCATTTCTTTCAGTTATTATTCAGTTCAGTTGAGTTCAGCATTTGTCCTTGATTCACAACTCAGTCTCTTAGGTAGTCTTACAGGATATCCTTAGGTAAGTGATTTATTGGGTTACTTTATGATAAAATAGGTGGATGCGAATAGATAAAAAAAGATAAATTGATAGATAGGTAGATATGGATATTAATAGATATGCACCAGCTTGCCTTGTACAATTCTATAAATATTTAAGGGAAATAAGACATAATTAAATATACCATCATGTCATGTCTGATATTCCAGGAAAATATTTCAGCCAGGATCCATCTTCCTAGATCTCTTATTCAAATAAAAACCAACAAATTACAGTAAGCACACTGTCAGAAAAACTCTTTCCTCTGATATTTTAAGGTGATTCCACATGATGGTAGTCAGGACAATTCCACTAGTGGAACTAAAGAATGTTTATGTGTTTAATATATTTTGGGATGTCTGTTGTAGTTGCAATGGGAAAGGCTTGATATCCCATCCAACAGCTACTAAAAATACGTTATGAAGTCCAGCCTTGAACCCTGATGTGACTTTATGTCCCATGCTACAGTCAATGTCTATCCCCTCTTCCCTGGGGATGCAGTCTTAGTTCATATCCCCAGGTCCTGGTTGGATAACTGTGTGAAATTACTGCTCAGGAAGGTGGTGGAGAAGCGGTACCTTTGAAATGCCATTCTGCCAGAGAGCTGCTTGGCTTGAAGCTGGAACTGGGAAGAGAACAGTTAGAAAAGGGAGGTCTTGTATTTTTCCTGGGATGCCTGAATGCAATGTTTGACAGCATGGAAAAAGGGAGCAAGTCTGGGTTGGCAGAACAAGTTGTGTTTTTCTTTAAGGGGAAGCTGCAGCACTCATTATGCACTTAGGAACAGACTAATTCAAATACTCCAGGAAAAACTGCAGGTTTTCTTCCATTCTTTGTATAAAACAGGCAAAACACAAATACACTAAAGTGAATAGAGTCTGCACTCTTCAGTTAAAACATTGAATGCTTTTTGGTGTTTTATTTCAACAAGTTTTATCCATTATTAGTAAATTTCTTTCAATTCTTCATTAGCTTCTTTCTGTAGACTTACAGAACAATTCTTCTTAGTTAAATTGCACAAGGAGAACCTGTCCCACTGCTTTTAGGGTCAGGATGAAACAATCTGAACAGCAGGAGCAGTGACAGTTCAATTAGCAGCACTGGCAACTTCTTTGGAATGGAAACACTGCTAGAGCCAAAGAGCTCGCTGGCACTGAAATGTCTCTGGTGAGGGGGAAGTGCAGAGTCCTTGGTACTGTTTCATAGATTAGTATGACAGACAACAAAATGAGTAACCAAGCTGGGGAGCTGAAAACACAGTACAAAGTTTTTCCACACCATGGTTCTGTGCTGAAAGAATTTTTCTCAACAAGAACAGCAAGAGTTTGTTAGGCAATGTATGCACCATTTGCTGCTTTCAGTACATTCATTAAAGAAACTCTGCCTTTTTGTTAGCTTTTCAGATTAGTTTTTCTTTTTAAAACTGTGTTCCTGTAGATGTGCTCTTGTTTTGTTTTGTTTTCCTTTTTAAGAGTAGCAGAATTTCTTGGTTTCTTTTGCTCTGTGGTTGTTTCCCTCTTTGCTGTATGAATGAACCAAGTTTCTGGAGCAACTTCTCAGTAACACATCTCCTTCAGGGATTTCACATGAGGAGGAAATTAATTTTCAAAATATCTTTTCATTTTGAGGAAATACAGTTATGATCACTGGTCTCATGAAATAGAATTTATGTGCAGAAATCTGCATAAATACTCCCAAACTGTATCTCTTCCATAATTAATATGTTGACATTTTAGGAGGAAGGAAGGACTATCTATAAAGTCATAGACAGTGAAAACAATTGAAGTTCTATTCCCAGCTCCTACTCCAGACTCTCATTGTGATGTCAATCTTTTTACTTCTATTTTTTAAGTGAATTATTAAATAATTTTTAAATTCTATATTGTTGGAAGTTAAAGGTCTTAATTTATCTTTTTTTTTGTTATCTGCTCATTATACCTCTCAGTGACAATGAAGAGTTTTAAAACATTCTTTTTCCTCTGGAAAGGATGATCTCACATGAAAATTCAGTTCCTGTAATGAGTTTTCAAAAAATCTAGATGAAAATAATGATTACTTTCCTCTGTGAGAGGTTTTGTTTGTTTTTGTAATCACAGGACTAAAGCAAAAGGAGTTTTTGAGATGATCAATATTTTGAAAACTCTATGCTGTTTTACCACCTGTGCTGAGACTCATGAAAAATTAACACTTTTTATCAATTTTACGATTGTAATAAAATGATCTGTCAAATAGCAAGAATTTGCAGACTACATGTGGTTATAAGAGCTTATTCTTGGTGAACTGAGAATTGCAGGTAATAACAGTACTTGTGTGGAAGGAATCCAGATTACACTTGTGCCCTGGGATGGACTGAGTTGGGAAGTCCAGAGTAACCCCATGTGACTCAATTTGCTGTGAGAGGGCATGGCTATCCCAAACAGATCCTATCTGTGATATATAAAAAAGGTTTTTTTACAGATACATATTTATCAGGAAAACAATACTCTGTCCTTTAAAAGAATGTGATTAGGAGAATTTTTTGTGGCTAAACATTGGGTCTGATAGGCAGGAATTTTGAGGTTGGGCCCTGCTTGTAGAGTTGATGTTTTATTTCTTCCTCTAGAGAATGGTGATATGAAAACTTCTTGTCACACATTTCAGTAACAGAGCAGAGATTAGCACTTTAAGGCTTTCATCTGTGTAAGGTCTTACAGGCATTATTAAAATAACACTTGGTTTTAGCTGTCTTTCTTTCCCTTGAAGGAGATCAAATGGTTTGCTATGTGCCTATCACTTACAAAGAGCTATTTTGACAGTAAACTTGAGTGTGGGAAATTCTGCCTCATGTTCTGAAGAGCAGATCCCAGCAACTTTGGTCAAGAGACACCCTTAAAGTTCTCAAAATGAAGTGCAGATATTCCCACAGTGATGAGGAATCCTACATACAAGCAGAATACAGCTAGCTACCTACATTATAGTGCCCTTACATATGCTGTCTCCAGCCTGCAGTAGGAGTTCAGTGGGGTCTGTTTTAATTGTTGTCTTACTTTTGTTTTATTTAGCCTTTTAGGACCAGGGAAAGGGATGTAGTGACAACACTGCCTTTGTACAAAACTACAAATTTGTATTTGATCTGAAGCACTGATCATGACAGTGATGGAAAAAAATCCTTGTGTATTCAAAATTGGAGACAGAGGAGAGAGAGGATATTTGTGTGTCAAAAATTAGTGAAAGGAAAACAGATGCAAGAAACAGCAAACAAAATGGCAAAGCTGAGGTTTTAATACACCAATGAGACCTGTGACTTGACTTAAAAGCTCAAATGCAAATACTGAGTCAGTGGTTGCTTAATTCTAAAAGAGATTTTAAGATAAAGACAAGAGGGAATTACATTAATAGACTCATTCCCTTTAAATGCATCAACAGAGGATGTTACGCTGAGGTGCACATATGGTGCATATCTTAGCAGTCTGTATTCTTGTAGGATCATTCTAATAACTTTAAAATAAATTGCCTAGGTTCCACTTAAGGATTGTCTCGTGTGGACAAAGAAAACCCGTTTTCTCATTGACAAAGAAGAATTACTTTCATCATGCAAGGATATTGCAATTTGTTTTTAGTGTGTAAATGCCCCTTAAGTTTAATTTTTCTTCACAAAAGCAAGATTCCTAGTCAGTCAGGGCAGCATGGGATGTGTTTCAGCAGACTTGGGATCTGCTCTAAGTACTGCCAGAGACTTGTTAAATGACTTTAGGGAAATCACCTTACAGCCACTCTTCTTATGTTTAGAGCTGTGACTGAGAAGTTCTGTGTGATGCAAGTAATGTTATATTAACACACACTCTGGTCCAATCAGGGTGACAAAATTAAGTTTTGGATATATTTTATAAGCCTGTTTTCTGTCTTAACAGGCAATTTTAGTACTGGCAGAGCGAAAAAATAAGACTTTCCAAGCAAAACAACTGATCATAATGTCACTATACATTAACAAATATGTCCCTTCATTATTTTAACATTAAAATAAGGGAAAAGTTGCTTGTCTAATCCAATGCTTAATATATTTTGCAGGTTTTTGCATTTTGAAATTACTAAAAAATATTAATTATGCCAAATTAAAAATTGAGTAAATATGACAACCAAAAAGATGAAGAATTATATATTTCAAAGAAAACTTTCAATAGCTGGTTTATTTTAATTCTTTTATAAGCTATGGAATATATTTCTACAGAATACAGATGCTGAATATAAACAAAAAGTACAGAAAACACTATATAATATATAGGAATAAAGTATAAAAAATATCATAATTTTAGCAAGCGGTAAACCTCAATCCAGATTTAGAAATTATCAGAAGGTCACAGTGACAGTGAAAATGAGAGGATAGGGCTGTGTTTACTTTTTAAAGTTATTTTTTATAAGTGAACATTATTAGTTTTCATTTACACTTCCATTATTGTTCATTGCTATATAATTCCTTCCTGAAATTTCCATTTCCCCTGATCATTGCAGAAGTGTTTGTGTTTCAGTTCCGTGAAGCAGTCTCTATATCCCTGTTTCTCACACTGGACTTAGTCAGGGACATCTATTTGTGTCAGCAGTGTTGAGGTACTTGGGCTAAGGAAGGCACTGAAAGTAAAAAACACTGCAGGGGTCCCTAATGGTACTCTAATAATTATTAAAGAGTTGCACAAGGAAATCAAGCAACTGTTGTCGTGTTTTATGCTATGAAAGTGTGGAAAAGGTGGCAATGATACCAAGTGGATGCAAAAGAAAATACCCTATCAACGGATTTTTGAGGAAGTTGCACTTAATTATGATTGTGCTGCACAAACACAGGGTTGCAGGGTTTCAAGTAAAGATTTTGTAAACCAGACATGTGACTCATCATGCCTTAATCTACATCCAAAATCACTGCTAATCTCGGAATAATAGCTGCTAATACAACTGGTGAAGAGTCTTGGTTATATCAAGCCATAGATTTTTGACTCAAATCCATCTGAAAATGCCTGCTCTCTATTTACAATAATCCAGTAATCTTTATTCACTTCAGTTCCTCATTCTCCCACAACTCCCTATTTCTGGAAGGATTCCAACAGTTAAAAAAAAATACTACAGATTTATTTAAAACCCATTTTCCAAAATGTGATGCAGTAATAGAAGGAATTTAATGAGGAACATCATTATGTGTCCAACAGAAAGCTTTCTCACTGATCTTGTCGCAAAAAAAAGAATCTTCCCCTCATTACTGGTGTCTTTCTGACTCAGCCAGGCTTTCATGTAAAAATAACACTAAGCTCACAAACTTGTGGTGGAATGGCAGCTATATTAGACACAGTTTTATTACCACTTACCAGTTATTTTTAGAAACCACAGATCAGCTTTTAACTTGAGTGGCAGAGTAGCAAAGAGACAAAATTGTTCATAGCTGGAATTTCTCTGAGGACATAGAGAAGCACCAACACTTAGGGGAGATGGAAACAAAGGCTTCAAACGACAACCAGTATTTACCAAGGAGTATATAAAACATCTCTGCTGATTTTTTGAATGAGTCTTGTCAATTTGACATTATTTTAATTTTTGAAGCGCTGATCAAGAGATTTCATGATGTAAAAACTTGCAAAAACTCTGTCAGTTACTGAGGATCATGACAGCTCAGAACAGTGATAGATATGCTTGCCACTTCACACTCCTGAGTATGTATATTTTTTAAAAAAATATTAAAAAAACCCATGTTTCTGAAAATTATGAATCTTGCTTCATCCAAAGTGCTGTGGTATTGTACACAGTGACTTTGCTATGTACAGACACAGCAAAAGTCAAAAGAAAGCACCATTCATTTTAAGGAATTCTGTGGAAACCCTTCCATTACTTTCCAATCCTAAGATCTTTTCAGGATGCCATCAAGCTAGCTCCCAGAGAAAAAGAACAGTCAAGGAAGGAAAGCTCTAAGTATTTACAGGCATCTAATGCAGAAGTATTGTTGTTTGTGCTGTGAGGTCAAATAGAGGTGATTGCTTTGTCTTGCAGGGATGAAAATATTGCAAGTACTACTAAGGAGAAGTAAATTAAAACCATAATTAAATAGAAATAAAAATGTTAGCAGTTCTGTAGATTGCAGAGAAAGAACCTTGTGAATTTTCCATTGGTCAGTACAGTTGGTGATACAAAATAAATGAGCATATTCTAAACTGAAATACTGAAGACTGAATTGATTAAGAAACTCTATTGCTTAGTATAATGTTATTTATAATGTTCATGGTTTACTTAACATAGGGCTGTTTGAAAATCTAACTTCTGTTGTTTTCTCTCTCTCTCTGTGAAAAAGAAGTATCACTTTTTCTTTAACAGGAAAATTTTAAATTTCTTGGCTCATATATTTAGAATTTATTTGGTTTTTTTGTGCTTAATGTTATTTTCCTAAGTTGGATTTTATCTAGAGTGCAGGCTGTCTATTTCTGAGCTCCTACAAATGTTAGCAACGTAGTTTGAATATTTTCTGAAGAAAATATGTTACCAAAATATTATTTTGGTGCTTAATGATGAACTTGAGGACCTGAACAAAGACAAGGTTGTTAAATTATCTCAAAGAAATAAACTAACGTAAATGTTGTACTAATCATCGTGTTATACTAACAATCAGGAACTAACAAATAAACCTAGACACACTCATTCTTGAGAAAATTACCATAAGGTCATAAAAATAGTAGTGGCTGCACAGCAATCATTCTGGTTAATCAATAGGCATTTAACTATAGTACTGTAAGTTAAGAACCTGACTGACTCAAACAGTGTCACGTAAAAAAAAAAGAAAAAAAAAAACAGCAAAGAAGTTGTCCATTGCTGTTATCTATTGTTGATGTAAATTTGGATTGTGTTTGGGGTGATATATTGGCTGGCTGATGGAATTTGAACATCTGTGGATAGAGCAAACAAATATTAACCCCTGCCTCTTCTCCATTTTCCTTCTTAGAGATTAAATATCGTATAATGTAAAGATACACTTTTAAACCCACAAACCTCCTAATCCAGTGCTGTCACAATAGCAGTGCTCACTCTAATAGTTACCTGTTTTGTGAACACCTCAAACAGCCCCCAATGCACATCTCCTTCCTCTTACTTTTCCTAGCCTTCATTTTCCTATTTTAGCGTAACCCAGTACAGCTCTCAACCATTTCAGACATCTTCTGTCATTCTCACCCTCAGCTGTTTAGACAAGACTTATCAATTTTTCCTTCCTGACACAGATCTTTATCTTAATTGATAGCATGTTTTCTCATATACCATATCCCCATGGGTTGTGATTACTTTTCTTGGCTGACAGGTATGTCAAAAAGGAGCTGAGTCTGGAGTGTGAAAGAGACAGATGTGTTTAGAGCAGCACAGGAAGAAGAAGTAGAAAGGGAGACATTCTACAGACAGAAGAGACTTGTGGAGTAGGGAGTTGAAGAAAAGACAAGGAGAAGCTGAATGGAATAAAAAGTGGTGCTGTCATCTGAGAGTACATGAAGGTAGAAGAGGGCAGCCTGACTTAGTTTCCCGTTGATGCCAGTTACGGCAGCATGCGACTAAATTAACAGGTGACTTCATTCATTTGTCTAAATGCAAAGTTCAGAATTACATTCTTCACACAAAGTTCACTTGGACATACTTCAGAACAGTTGGACATCTGCATCAAAAACCCCTTTACCAAGACTGAAACTTATGCAGTTAGGCTGGTGAACAAGAATCAGAAATCGGAGATCAGTTTGGGGGTTTCTTGCTGCCTTTAAACCGGAGAATATCGAACCCCAGTTTACGTTGGTTTAAGACGGAGGGTGTGTTAAGAAAGAAATGCAGAATGGGGAACTCAATTTTCAAGACCATGTGGGAGCTCAGTTTGGGAGTTATGAGCATGCAGAAAGGAAAACCTCAATGCCTGTAGATCCAATGCCACAATTTTCAAGCACAGACACTTTTATTCATCCTTGGGAACCTTCTCTAAATGAGACTGCTAGGACTAAGGACTCAGATTTGTTGGACTTTTTAAAACTTAAATCCCTTTAAGACCTTATCTGCTCATCTAAAAATGTCAAAAATATTTCATGTCAGTGTTGACTTGAAAACTGAATTGGTTTCTCACATGGAACAGAGAAAGCCTTTATGTAAGAGATCATGCTGGGCTTGATTTTGTGAGGTCTTGGTGACTGATGATATCTGGGTGGCCCTTCTTGAACATGTGGGTTGGACTGGGTGACCCCTCAAGGCCTAACCTCAACCATTTGTGATTCAGAGATACATTAGAAAGGATGTAATCCGTGGTGGCAAGGAGAGTATCTGTTCTCTGTTTGGGTCAGTGTTTAGCCCCCGTTATTGCAGACATCCCAGGAAGATCCCTGAATTCAGTACTTGTCTGCATGGGACAGGAGGAGTTCTCAGAAATGGTCCTTGGCCTGAACTGAACAATTACACGTGATGAGGCCAAAAATTGTGAGCTGGGAAATTGCTTCCTGTTTGTTAATTTTAAGTAAGTTCTTCTCTGTAATAATTAAGGAAATTCCTGCAGATGTATTCAAAGAAAAAAAAATTAATAGGCATATAAACCAGATGTCCCATAGAAGTATTTGTTTCTATAAAGTAGCCAGTGCTGGGATGTAGCTACGGTTACCATATAGCTCAAGATAAGCAGGGAGGGAGATGTATACTATTTTTTTTTCTCTTAAGGGAAAATGACAGAACATAAACATTTTAATAAACTTTTCATTCTTGGTTACATAAGTTGCCTGAAATTTAAAAGGCTCAAGAACTAATTCATTTTCTGTACTTCTTCACTTTTTAAATTGGAAATCTCTATCCTAATATAAGCAGTTTTGAAACTGTATAAGTTATTTTATAACTTTCAAGAGCAGTAATTCAAGAGTAGCTAAAAGACCTGTTACAGCGAGACTGTAATTAAAATTTAACAGTAAAAGCTCAAAAAACTAATTTTCATCATTTTGCATCAGAACTAACAGAATGACCTAAAATTCCATTTCAAGCTCACCATGTCATATTTCAAGAGTAGTCTTAACATCTGCCAAAACTTTCATAACATGAGAGACTTTGATCAGAGTAATTGCACATTCTCTGCACATTTGATAAGTTAAATTATTTATACTACATGTAAACACCATATGACAAGTCACACTAAATACCACTAATACCATGGGTTTTTGTAGCAGGAGAGTTTTAATAAACAAAAGGGTTACGTTTAAATGTGCTAGACCAGACCCAGCAACCTACAGAGTACTTAGGAATAAAAGTCACCAACTTGTTGTGTATTGAGAGCCTGCACATGAAGTCTCTGGGTTTCTCAAACCACCTGCTGAACCCATGTTTGAAGGGGTGGCTGTTGGACTCCAGAAAATGTTCAGCCAGGCAAGGCAGAGAGGAGAAATAAAGAGGCACAGAAGAACCTATAGGAAAGGGACACCTTTTTTGGAGGAGAGGCATATTGAAATGATGTGTCCAGGAGCTTACAGATTGTGCAAGTCAGAGAAATACGGCAAACCAGACCCTGCTCCTGTGACTTGAACATAAAATAGGTCTCACTGCTCCTACTTTTCCCCCTCAAATGTTTTCCTCTAATAGATGATTTTTTTCTTCTTGAAAAAATGCAATGAAAAGAAATTTTATGTAACTAGTCTCAGAAACAATTTAATCCTAATAAAAACCTAGACTAATCCTTGATATTCTTCACTCTTTTGGTTTTTAGGAAGCCTTTTTCCACCTGCTGTCAAACATCAATATAGATGTCAACATTATCAGGTACGAAATATTCATTCAGTTCATTTTCCTGAATAGTCTTGCCATGACTGCCATTGTTTCTGTTGCAGAAAGAGTCTGGTTGAGGATGGTTGTTTCTGTGATGTATCACGGAATGTCAGGCAGCTTCAACGGGCATCAACACTACGGGGGATTAAATTAGTAGTGATATGTTCATGTAGGCTGAGGATCTGTGGCAGTGTCAGCTCTCCCTTTGACATCAGTGGCAGAGCAAACCTAACCTCAGAGGACAAAAGAGACTGGGCTGAGGCTCGGTGTTAGCATTAATGCCACCTCTCTCCATCAGAGCAGCCTGCACCGCTGTACAACCAGTTTATAAACACACAGCAGCCTGTTTAATCACACCCAGTGTCAATGCTGGCATTTGACTTGATCATGTAGATCCCCAAAAGATTAGAGCTTGTTTTGTTCATGGCAGGATTTCAATGCACAGACAGCTCTATAAATGTTCCCACAAAGCTAAATTGTCTAAACAGGCTGCTGTGCAGTTTCAGGTGGTGCAAGCTGATGTCACAGCACTTAAAACAAGCTACCAAAAACAGGAATTGTGAGGGAGGAATAAAGGAAATGATTTCAGGAAAAATCCAAGACTGCAGTTTTGAAAGTAAGACTAAACCTGAGGGGGGAGGAAAGATGATCTTTTCAGAAGGATGAACAGAAACAGCTCATGGGAATTATATGGGGAGAGGTAATTGTTACCCATTATACTACTCAGAGCCAAACTTGAGTCCTTACACTTTTTTATTTTTCTTTTCAAACACCTTAAAGACTCTAAGTGAGTTCTTCAACAGGGGAAAAAAGAGAGCAGATACTTGTTTTTTCTTTCTGTGTGAAAGAGTATAGTATTGTTGGGATGCAAAAAATAATTTCAGTATGAGTACAACACACAGACATCTATTCACCCAGTGACCTTTCAACACCCACCTCTCAGTGCTATATCAATTGCCTGTCAACATTTTAAAAGCCTCAGAAGTCTATATAACCAGTAATGGAAATTGTAATTCTAGGAATGTAAATTCCCCAAACATTTGATTGACTTTCTTAGAAGGGAAAAGACGAATAGTTAAAAAAGAAAAAATCTTGTCATCTGTGGACTTCTTGCATTTCCAAAATTTCAATTTCCTTTTAAGGTTTTCACTGTTTTTCTGGAAATATTTCTACTTCAAAGTACTTGATAGAGCTAAAGTTTGTATGCATTTGTTCATGTAGGAACTACAAACCAAAAGAATGCACATATAAACACAGATAAATGTGACTGTCAATATATATTTATGTCGGTAATTACTATTCTCTTGAAGAGTGTTTTAATATATTGTGTGAACATCAGAGACTACTAAATTGCTTCAGGAATTGTTGCCGAATTTTCATCCACATTACTTTTTTGGTTTCCTCATGGATAAAGTTTCCAAAATAAAATTATTTCAAATTGAAGAGATACCATTTAATAACAGTAAAAATAGAATAAGCAGAAATCTAATATCTTTGAGATTCAATAAATTTCCTAAGATTAATATTTTCTACTTATGATATGGATTTTTTTTCAAAATGTCGGTTTCATTAATGTGGTCCAGAGTTGGATGAAAAAAAATTATAAAAAATAAGTTTATTGTAAGATATCAGTGAAGAACATCTGCAGCATGTAGTTACACTGGAGCTCTACTATTCGGTCTACAAACTGTTGTAGTGGGGGACATAGTCTAGTGATTGTTTTTGCATTCAGCTTTGATTGTTTTATCATTTTGTACATACAAATGTTTTGTATATACCAGTGTTAATTTTTCTCAGTTGTTTGCATTTTCATCCTTTCAAATTACATAAATCCTGAGTTTGATGCTGACCAGTTTCTTCAAGGAAGAAACATCTAAAATTCAAAGACAATATCATAGAACCCAGTGAAGGTAGAAATTTATGTAAGCACTATATCCTTTCTAAAACACTCTTGGGAGGATTTTTTTATCTGGATAAACACAATAAATATTGGTATGAACATTTGCAGAGAGACCTCCTCAAATCCCGGAACTCTTTGTCTTCTGCTTTCTACTGTTCTTTCCTGGCCTTTATGGCCAAAATATATTGATATTTCTGTCTAGACAGGAGGTAGTCACCAAACTACCACAGGGAACAGAGCTCAAACATGTAAAGCCCTCTCAGGGGTAAAAGAAAAAGGAAAAACCCAAAACTTCAGCGACTGAATAAAACAAAAAACCTACTACCTCCTCTAAAACCTTTTTGTATAACTATTACTTATTGAAATTTAAGACACAGAAAGGAGTAATTATGAGAAACATCTAAAGCACAGCAAACTCATGGACACTTTCTGCCCAATTAATTCATAACTCATAAAATTATGAAATGGTTCGGTTTGGAAAGGACCTTAAAGATCATCTAGTTCCAACAGCCCCTGTCATGGACATCTTGTGGACACCTCCCACTAGGCCAGATTGCTCAAAGGCCCATCGAACATTTCCAGGGATGGGGCATCCACAACTTTTCTGAGCAACCTGTGCCAGGGCCTCACCACCCTCACCGTAAAGAATTTCTTCCTTACATCTGATCTAAACCTACTCCCTTTCAGTTTAAAGCAATTCCCTCTCATCTAACCGCTACATGCCCTTGTCAACAGTTCCACTCAGCTTTCTTGTAAGGCCCCTTCCAGTACTGGAATGCTGCTCTAAGGTCTCTCCCCAGAGCCTCCTCTTCTCCAGGCTCAACAACTCCATCTCTCTCAGCCTGTCCTTACAGGGAGTTTCTCTGGTCCTCTGGTCACCTTCGTGGCCTCCTATGGACTCGTTCCAAAAGGTCCACACCTTTCTTGTATTGGAGGCCCCAGAGCTGGGCGCAGCAGTCTAGACGGGGTCTCACAAGGGCAGAGTAGACAGGCAGAATCACCTCCCTCCAACAGTTTACAGCATCATGTGAAAGCCTTAAGAAGGTGGGAAATGTGAATCATCCCCATGAACCTTTTGCTTTCTGAAAGAGAAGCCCAATGTCTTCATAATGCATCTTACAAATTATATATGTTTGATTCTGTTGGTTTGGGCTGCCTGAGAAATAAAATTTTTGAATCTGCTGGCAGATGAAATTAAGATATTTTCTTAAAATATACCAAAGGAGAAATACAGTACATATTCACAGGATTCTCCCCAGAAAGATTTCAGGCTATTTACTCTTTATTCTGTTAAACAAAGAGAAAAAAAACACATCTAATATTACAGCTCATGTGAATTTAATAGCAATATGCAGTGATTTCAAAGTGTTTATGCTCAAGTGGCTATGATTCCAATTGGACTAACATGAGCATTCTGGGGTCTTTTATTTTAATGATAATGAAAATATTTTCCTTTATCCAAAAGTAATACTGTAAGTTCAACAGTGTGTGTCTCTTGGTTTTGATCTTTACAATCTTGAAGCTGTCATTGTTTGGTAGTGGCAGCAGGAGGTCAGACATGGCCCAGACTTCTCCCTTTCCGCATTCCTGTCTCTCAGAGCAGCAGAAGCACAAATTCCCCCGGCGCACTGATTTGTCAGACAGCAGAGTGGTCTTTTTCTGGACATGCAGGGCAGGACTTTCCCTTATGTCCTGTCCCTCATTTGAGTGCTTCTGGAATGGCAGTTAGAATGTAACCGAGTGTTTTTGCCAAATACAAGTCAATCACAAAGCTTCAGTGCAGGCCAAACACACAAGACTCAGTTCCACACTTCCTGCACCTATAGTTAGTTGTATTACTGTCCTGTAATGAATTGTGTCAGATATCTACTACTATAATCAGAGCATGGTAATAAGATGAAAATAAATCAAAAGGGCAGATTTCTGTTCATTTTTCAGGAAAGTGATTTGCTTTATTCCACTATCCACTGCTGACCCTGTTCAGATTTATGATACCAGACTATGTCTTTTCCCTCACCTCATATTACTTTACACAGAAGTGTTTCAACAGCTGGAAACTGTACATGGCAATTTGGTGCATGAGTTTCTGCCTTGATTCCACCCACCAAACACAAGCACACAGATTGCCTAAAAGGACTTTGAAATCTGTGAGATTTTTGTATAATTTATGGCTTCTGGGTATACTGATGAGTATAAATGTACATTGTTTTGAAACAGTGACTGATGTTGGGCCTAGTAAATGTGTGAGCACAAACTTGCACTGATTTTTGAAGGAACTGTGCCATCTTAGTCCAATGAGAAGTCTAAGCTGCCCACTGAATGGCAGATTGTTGGAAACAAGGAGTCTGATGGAGAAAGGATTGCCACAACCATGCTTTTATTATTTTATTTCTTCTCCATAAATCCACTACCAGCCATTATTTGACCTCTTTTTCCTCTGCTCTGGAATAGAAAACAGGCCTTGCAGTCACTGTGACCCCTCAGGTCAAGTGGCCACCTCATGGTGCTGTGGATCACTAGTGAAGCCAGCATTTCACTGATTTATGGAAATATCCTGCTGCTTGTGAGGGGAGAAGTATACAAGAGGGGAAATAAAATTTGAATGGGAAAAAATTGCCCATCTATATGCAGAAGCAACCTGGTCTAGGCTTTTGGGTACCCTCGTCTAGTGGAAGGTCTGGGGAAGCACTGGTCAGGGTGATAATTTATTTCCTTCTTCTTCCTTAATCTGATCTGGTTCAAGGCAGGAAAATGGCAGAAAGAAAGCTCCAGGAGTAGGATCTACTGTGAACATGCCCTTTCCAACCAGCAGGGCTTCTCTGCCTAATTGCCAGATTTGCCACACTGCCCTACACAGGTAAGCCTGCTGTTTGTCATCTGTCTGACTTACAGGCATAGGATACCATGAAGCTGACACTGAAAACAAGTGTTTCTACAAATTGTTATAATTTATTTTACAACAACAATCAAGCTGCACAAACTTTGCTTATTCGATATTTAAAAACACAGCAGCAAATACAAACTGTAAATCAGAATCAATCTTTTTGCTAATCTGGTGGATTCTTCAGAATTTGATAATCTCAATGGTCCCAAATGAGCAGAAAACTGAGAAGGATAAAAAGTGCATGTTTATATGTAAAAATTACACTTCATTCAGCCTGTGAATTGAAATGAGGATAAGGAACTTGAGCAAATGAGGCTTCCTCAGTGACATGGTTAAGTGCTCAAACACACAAGTACCTGACTAGGGAATTACGGCTCTTCATTATATTCTTCCACGTATATTTAGAAGTTCAAGACTACAAGTGGAGGGAAGCAAAAATACCCAGTAAAGTGTCCTTGCATGTTCCAGGGTTCCTCAAGAGTCTGTGTAAAGTTTTTTCTGTAAGAATGATTATGAAAAATCTCTAGTATTGAAGAGTACTTAACACCAAGGTTATTCAACTCACAGACCTCCCCTCTTGGGCAAAAACAGTCTGAGACTAAAAAAAAGAAAACAAAAAGTTTGATCCATTTTCTGGAAGTAAAATAAAAGTTTCATGTTTCATTGAACAGACATCTTATGTGAGAGCTGAATCTTGTTTCTTGGTCCTGGCCAGCAAGGCCACTGCAAACACTGACCTTTTCTAAGGTTTGCCAGCTTGGTTTCTGTTAGGTCTACAAAAAATACAGACCAGCCAATGGGATGGAACTCAAAGGCTGCTAGAGGCAGATGAGACAAAAAGATCCAGTTTGGTGCCTGAGTCTAACAAGAGTGGCAATGTATTTGTCCAAAGAAGAGAAACATAGGTATTTTAGTACAAGCCTGATTCCGTCCAAGAGCACATTAATACAGACTTTACCTGAACAAGAACTTCCCAGACATTGGTTTGGGATATCTGTGTAACCAATTGGTAGTACAGGAACATACCTTCTTGTTCAAACCCCTATACTCTGCATTCTGGTATCCACATTCCAATAGATGCTAACTTCAGTAGCAGCATAATTATTCTCTACAAAAAAAATTAATTTCCTTCCACTTCTTTTACTGCAAAATATTTACTGGATTTTTCTTTCATGGAACATAATGTTAAGTATTTCCTCCCCCTAGAAATTCTGCAGTTCCTAGGACCACCTGTATGCAAAAAAATTTCATCCCTTCCTTCTCATACTCCCAGGACTTCAAGTACAAGTGTCAGCTTTTTCACCTCGAAAGAGAATTTTACAGAGAACATTGTTCTACTATTAGTCTGCAGTGTCCTCTGCCCTTTTGATCTTGGCTCACTCAGTCTGACTGCTTATATTCTACTCAAGATGCTGAAGAATTATGGATCCATTTTGGGCAACAGATGTTACGTGTTTGTCTTTTAATGTGAATTATAGGTGCAATACTGATGCTACTTTTGCTTTATGGCTCCTAGAAGTGAGTCCTAGATCTTGAATCTGAAAACATGCTCTGGCCATATCCTTGTTCTCTGTGAGGACAAGGCACAGATTTGCAGCATCTTCCCTTCCACAAATCTTATTTTGTACATAAAACCAGTGCTCAAGAGGAATGCCATTATGGGCTTCAAACACGTACTGATCTGGATGATTGTAAGGAACTCAGCTGCTTAGCAAAAAGGACACTGCTGTACACATCAAATAGAAAGCCTGCACCTAGGTTAGGTAAATAAATGACTTTTTGTTGCTTTCTGTATTGCTAATCTTGAGTCTTAAATTTTAGCAGTCTCTTAACTCTGTTAACTGAGTTTAGTATGTGAGGATGCAGAAGAAAGATGCATGAATCACTGAATGAGGAATTGCAACATGAGGCTAAGAGAAGATCCAGACTGAATAGAACGTACTGAATACTTATATCTACGAAGCTTAGAAATTAGGAAGAAGTTGTATGAATGGAAAAGCCCTCTGAAAGAATTTCTCATTGTACATGGATTCTGAAGACATATTTCTTCCATCAACAAGAACCACTGCTTGACTCTTCTTTCAGAAGACAAAAAGAAAGCAAGAAAACAAATTGGAGCACTGATAATACCTGCCAGTTTATTGCAGCACTTCTGGAAATGGCTTTATCCTAATGCCAGCTGAAGAAGGTGCATTGACCTTGTGTGTTCATGTTCAGAAATATCAGAAGACTTGTGTTCAGCTTATGTGCACTACATTAAAGACATGTTTGGAGCATTGTTTTAGCAGTTTTCTAGTGTAATGAGAGAAGATAATCCATGCAGGGAAGGTTGAGAATTGCACCTTGCTTTCTACTGAAAGGAACCCATTACGGTTAGGGTGAATTTTGCCATCTTTTATAAGTTACTGTTCCACTGATGCAGTTTTTCTCAGTGTCACTTGCTCATCTGGAGGTCAAATGCTGTCGGACTTTCAGACTCACTTGATAGTCTGGAGTCTTGAAAGGGATGAGCAGTACCAACACAAACGGGCTGCAGCAAGTGCACAAGGACATAGAGTTCCTCTTGGGACTTTAATCTGCCTCTTGCCTCACAAAGAAGGACTCCTTTTTCCCAACTATTTTCCAGTCATTAGGGCATAGGAACAAGCCTTTGTGGCGCCTTCTGAGCAAAGCAAAGTGAAGAGAATTAGGCTGCAGCACACAAAACACGAAAGCATAGGAGGGCTGAGGGATCCTTGCGGGCAGAGAGTGACAGAGCATAAGATCAGTACTCAGGAGATAAAAGGAACTGATGAAAATGCTGCAGAGCCCTGATGTATCACAGATACCAGGCAGATGTTTGCAGCATTTGCTCTACTGCCAGATCCTTCTGTTGTTTCTGGGCAATCATCCATTTACTCTGTTGCCTCAGCTACAAGGTTTTTCTTTCCTGCCTGACAGCTGCTGATATCCGTTTTGGCAATAACACTTCTGCTTCACTTGCTCAGTCTTCCCTGCTTAAAGAGAAGCTTGGTTTCTTTACACATAATTTCAAAATGTCTGTCACTGATTAGTGTCCTCCTTGGACAATCTTCTTTTTCCTGCTGACAAATTCCAAATGTGGGACATTGCAAAATTATGAGAAAAGGTAAGGAGAAAGAATACCCAAAAAGAATCCGAACTGAAAGAATTCTGTTACTTCTGAGAGATTCCTTAAATGATCTCTAATGGGAATTAATATACTATATACCTTATCAGCATATAGCTATTTTCCTATTTGGAAATGCATTTCAGTTTCTACACGTGCATAACAATTTAGCGACAAAAGCTAAATGCAGTAATAGACTCAAAATCATTCTTAGTTTGGAGAGTGAAGAAAACTCCACAATCAATGCAGCACATACTATTAGCTGTGAACATAAGCAAATAAGAATGGTGAAGAGAAAAACAGTCATCAACAAATAAGCTCAACTTGATAATGAAACTTTTGCTTCTTTCCTAAAAGTGTTAAAGAAAAATAATTAATGCAATGCAGAAAAGCTCCTATTCTTTCTCTCTGCCCTCCTAGAAGTCATTGTGCTTGTAAAAGCGGCAGCACAACCTTGAAAATGGATTTGCTGAACTTGAACCTGTTACAACTGGTTTGCACACTGGATTGCTACGGCAATTTTTGCTGTAAAAATGGCAGTTTCACATAATTCTACAGAAGGAAAAAGCATGACGAACCTTTTCTGTTAATTTGTCATTTGGTGGTAAGGTATATTGCAATTATGACAAATGTAATCATATTTCATTGTTCTCTGCAGAAGAACTCTTGATGATGCCTGAAATACATGTCAGTACTGCAAGATGTGAAAAACACCCTTGAAATGTAATTCATGCAACACTTGCAATGCTGAACATAATGCATAACAATATCCCCTCTGTAACTGGTATCTGTGGATTCCTGTTGATAATGGTGCTAAAATGTGAGTGAGGAATGTGTTATTTTCATCCTAATCTCCTTACTTACCTCAGTCAATGTCAGGAGAAGAGCTGGTCTGTATTATTTTCTGCTATGGTCTTTGTCATGAAAATGAAGCATCAGGATGTTCATTTCCATCAGAAGAGAGCTAGAAAAGTAGAAGCAGGAACTGAATACTGCAGATCATTTTCAGAACTGTAGAAGGAACATTGCTGATATTATAATGAATGGCAATAACAGAAATGTAAGTTAAAAAATAAATGTTGGGTTTTTTTTTTTTTTTATGGAATAGTATATGTTAAAAAGTTTCATGGTTAAAATAGTATAGTATTTCCATGCATAGATTTTCACAAGATCCAAAATGATTTAGGAATACAAATTTCTTGATTTGAAGCAGCACTTCAGTTTCAAAGGCAAAGAAAATCTTTTAAATATTTGACTCACAATCTTATTGCATGCTAGGGAATAATTACTCTTCAATTATGCAATCTTCCACTCCTAACAATGTAGGAGTGGTTCACACCTGACAGTTCAGATCATCAGAATTCCCAGAGTGACTCACACAGTGCAAACGGCTTGTGGTGCTGCATTAATGGTGCTGCTCTGTGATGTGTGTGCCATGAGCATTTTGATACCTTGTTTATATGATGAGGGCACTAACAAAGTTTGGGAGCAAGAAACGGTAGCACAGCATGGAATCTTCCACATTTGCAGCCACAGGGATGAACAGAGTGCACAAACAGCATGGCTTTTTTCACTACAGGAAAGCTCTGTGATTTGTTGAAAGTCTGCAAAGTGAGGAACATCTCCCAAAAAAACTCCAAACACAGCAACACTGAGTTCTGTTTTTAAAATGGAACATTAAGACCACCAGCTTCTCTGATAGTCACCACCTGGCATTTTGTGGGAATTGAAACTGCCTTTTTTTTGCTCTATTCCTCTTCATTCCTCTTACTGCGTCTCAGTATCGTGATGCTGCACACAGAGTTGTAGTAAAACAGTCATTTGACTACTTCTGGAAGAATTCACATGCACGTTTTTCACTGCCCTGCTTGGTAGCTCCATTCTTTGATCCCCCTCCGCCTTCCCCAAGCAGCCAGCCTGATAAACGTGAGGCAGCAGTCCTAGTCCCATCAATGATCGTTAGGAAAATCCTATTGTACAGGGTTCCCCTCTGCCTCTGATCTCTAGGGAACCCTCCAAAGTCCTCTCCTTTCCAGTTCCTCTGGAAGGGAATATTCTCCCCAAAATTTCCTTTGAAATAAAACATGCGTTTCCAATGCATGTAGAAAGTTCTGCGGAAATGGTTCCAAACTCAGTAATTCATAATATTTCCAATGCACTCAATAAATAGGAATGGCTGTAGTAAAATATTATGACTTCATATTAAAAAAAGTATCCTGAAATCTGAAAAGGTATCTAATGTCAGTATAAAAAAAAATTATAATTTTTCTTGGCTACTCTTTTAGCAATATAAGTGATTTAACCAATTTAGTTCTCTCACTTCAAACATCCTGTTTTTTCTTCTAATCACACATAGTTGGAAGGGACTTTTACTGAATTTGAGACTATTAATGTGAGGTGTTTGGGGGAAATCAGTAATTGTTGAGACAATTATTACTCACAGGAGAGAGAGAAATAAAAAACCTAGAGTTGGGACCCTGACATTCAGCAAACACTCTGCCTTCTTTGATGCTGAGAGAAGAAGATATCTTCCAGAGATCTGACAAATAATTGCAAGTTACTCCATAGTTTGGAGCAATAGATCTAAACCAGGGAACCCTACTGTGCATTCTGTAACCCATATTTTACTGTTCAAAGTGAGCTTTGATTTCATAATGCTGGCATGGTCTGCTAGCACAGTAAGTGAAGCTTTTGTGTTTTAAGAGACATACAGTAATATTCCTAGGATTTCTCAGGGAAAACACTTCTTACAAAGATGCAGTTTTTCTTTAAAAATTGTGTGCATTTTTGCCAAGTGTTTAAGTTAAATTGGATGTGATTATAAAGAGAGAAGACTTCAAAAGCATGTAAGGCTTCGATTCACTTCTTCCCTTTTGCCTGGAACTCCTCCTTCCCAGCCCTTCCAAACACTCCTTATTTATATAAAGAGTCTGTTTATTCTGTTTGGTCTATTAGCAAGTTATGTTCCATAAGCAGAGTAAAACGTGAACTTTTGCCACCAGTTGGCAGAGTTCACTCCCATTCAGATAGGAAACCACTTTGTGTGATTTATTGCAGCTCACCTCCTCCTAGTCTCTTTATTTCTTGGACGAAATCAAGGGAAAAACAAATTCCTTCCACAGCTCTTTAAAGGTGTTCCTTGGAATACTTTATTTCTAACACTAACATTTGTTCATCTTTATACCCATACCATGACTGTTTCCAGAACAGCTTTCCCCAGCCTGGCAGAGCCTTCCTGCTCCCATTTTCCTTCTCTAACAGTTGAACCTGGTGAAAGCACACCATCATTTAACCTTTGCTTTGAAACTCTGTGTATCAGCCAATTAAAATCAAGTACCCAATGTAAATAATTGATCTAACCCTTGTGTTTGAGGAAAAGGAAGTTGCAGGAGGAAGAACTAGAGAGGCCAGCAGGAAAGGCTTATTGATTAGATGTGGTTTAGACATCTAGCAGTGGAGTGAGAATTTGATGTACAGACAAGTGACATCTTTGACAACCAGGCAGCCAGACCTGGCTATTAAAACTTCCTATGCCCTTACAACAGGTGTCAGAGTTGCATTGGTAGTTCATTTATCCCTTACTAATTCCTGCTTTTAGACAAGATACTATTTTACAACATTTTATTTTGTGTTGTTTTTCATTCTGCACATATGTCTAGGAAGTTGCATAGGACCAAAGAATGTTCTCTTTATAGTGAATAACTCCAGAGCCAAGGAAGTCATCACAAATCCTAAGGCAGGTTTACAAGGATATCAAACAGATAGTCAGGATACAGTTAGAAAAGGAGTTTAGTGAGGCAGGGAACAAAACCACCTGGATATTTACCTACAAATCCATACAGATCAGAAATGTGAGGAAAAAATCATATTATCAGGAGTATTTCAAGTACAAATGGGAGGGGTACTGGTGTTTAATTAGTGGGAACAAGACATTTGTATTGATTGGAACAGGCAGAGAGTAAGGTCAGATATCTTCAGAAGCTTGTCTTTCAGAGAATGGCAAATACAAGGACATAAACACAAGAATATTCTATTCATGTTGAATTTAAAGAGTTTTCATCCCTAATATTTTCTACTACAGTAACTATGTGCGCAGTCCACTGCACTGTAGCATGCTTTAGGCTGCCTCTGAAGGATGTGCAGTGCCAGGAAGGTTTGAGTCACATTGTAGATGACTGTCCTGACTGGCAGTGAGGAAAATTCTGGTGTGACACTTAACAAAAATATGTCAAGAATCAGTCTTTGCAAGTTGCAGGTATCTGGGTAAAGGTTTAGTAGTGACAATAATAACAATAATAATAGACATTTTTTTTGTTTGTTTGAAACTGAGAAGCAACTGCTACAGCTCAATGCTAGATTCACCAGCAGGTGGGTGACAGCAGATAAACCACAGCTGTGTTTGCTGTGGCTTTCATGTTATTTTGAATTATTTATAAATAGCACTAGGAGCAATTTAGGCATTACTACCTGATATACCCTTTAAAAGATTAGGGTTTTTTTTTCTCTTGAACTTACTGAGCAGGTAGGAGCTAGATGGAAGACAATGCCAGCGAGGTGCAGAGCACAGTTCTTTTCAGACCTATGACTCCCGTGGTCACTTCAGCAATAATGAAGTTTTGAGTGAGCTTTCAGAAGGAAAATTCAGCTAGTGCTTTAATATAACAATGTGCTGCAAAGTACCCGACCACACAAATACTCCTCAAAGAGCACCATCTGTGTACGTCACAATGCTGACAGAAAAGTAACCTAAAAATGGAGTGAGACGAAGCAAGACTTACTGTTCATTTCTTGTCCTCCTGCAGAACATACTGGTATTCTGCTGCACCATCCCCAGATAACAATAAATGCTAATACCATGTCAGTCTCCCATTTGATGGCCTGTTCAGAGGCACATCACCTATTTACCATTCGTGCTTGTGGTGTTCTTCTGTTACCTGGAATATGCACATCCCTGACGGGCTCAGCCTGGAGCTGGCCCTTTCGCTTTGGCAGTTGTTTATCCGTCTCCTCTCCTTTGTTCCTCCAAGCCGACACTTCCCATCAGCTAATACCTGAATATCAATGCTGGCTGCGTTTTTCCCCCATACAGTTTCTCATACTCAGAAGAGATTTATAGTAAATACCTTCAAGGATCTGTGCGCAATACGTTCTTTTAAAATTCACATTTCCAAGTACACAGGCAAAACATTTGACAAAGACAGCTGTCCTGTCATACTGCCCAAGCATGTCTTGTTCTTACCTTGTCCTCCCCTGCCTGTCTGAAAGCATCTGTTGTTCCATCTCTGCTTCGGCAGAATGTTGAAGAACTTATTTAAACTCTTTGCCCATCACTGCCAATTGGCCTAGCTATTAGACAGGGAGAAAAGAACTTTCTATCCCAATGATAGACTGAGTCTGATGCAATTTTTTTAAAAAAGTAGTACCTGTACTGCTGTCTTGGGGTGACTGACGAATGATGGTTGAGAATCTAAACTCATAACCTCCTTGTGACCAGTGTTCTCTGCTTTTCCGTGCAGGGATAAAGGAGAGCTGTATATACTGAGAAATACTTTTAGCAAGCAAACATCAAGAACAGATTTCCTGAACTAGACTTTTCTTTCTACTGCACAGATTGACACATCAGCTGTGGAGCTAGCCTTCCTCCAACAGAGCAGTTATGTTCTGCAGTGAGGTGGTTCAGGAACTGAGATCTCCGACACAAGAATGGGGACATGCAGTTGGTGGGTTGGTTGTGCATACAGTTGGTGCATACTCTGGTCCTACCTGTGTCAATTCTGCTCCTCAAGGCAGTGGGAGCTTGAGGACAAGAGTTGGAACAGGGCAGGGATGGCACAGAACCTTTATATTTGAAGGCAAAGATTATGTTTTCATCTCTTGTGTTTGCCTACTCAGTAATGAAAGGAAACTGCAACTCATATTTCCCAACCCCCTATAAAAGCAACATGTCATATTTTCATATAATTACAGGCCAGGAGTCACTGCCCACAGTACTTCCACTGCAAAAAAACTTTGAATCCAGAAGTAACTGAGGTGGTTTATTATTCGTTTCCAGAGGACTTGTGGAAAGAATCATGAGAGAGGGAAGAGAATAAAAGGAAGAAAGATGAAGTGCACCATTAAGTATACCTGGGGAACACAGTAATACACTTTATAGTCCAAAAAAATTTTACTTACGCACTATCATGGACAGAAAAGTTTCAAGTCCAGGAAGCCCAGTTTGTAGCCAGTCCAAATAAAACTTCTGATCACTAATTTGAACACTGAGGAAAGAAGTGCACAATTACACATCAATTCACTCTACACCAACCCTCAAAACCACATGATCATTCCCACTGAGACAACAGACTAGCTGAGGTTGTTGTGCATGTGATGCTTTTTCCACTGTTTTCTTCTCACTTATCTCTCTTCCACACTGTTTCTTAGTGTCCCTGCCCTGGTTTAACCCCAGCTGGCAGCTCACTCCACATGGCTGCTCACTCACTCTCTCCCTGTTGGAATGCGAGAGAGAAGAAGAAGAGTAAAAGTGAAAAAAAACTCATGGGCTGAGATGAAGACAGTTTAACAGGTAAAACAAAAACCCTGCTCACAAGCAGAGCAAAACAAGGAATTCATGCACCACTTCCCATGGGCAGGCGGGTGTTCAGCCACCTCCAGGACAGCAGGGCTCCATCACACGCAATGGTGACCGGGAAGAAAAATGCCACGATTCCAAAAATACCCCCTTTGCTCCTCCTTCCCCCAGCTCTGTATGCTGAGCACGATGCCGTTTGCTCTGGGATATCCCTGTAATCAGTTGGGGTCAGCTCTCCTGGCTTGGTCCCCTCCCAGTTCCTCGTGCAGCCCCAGCCTGCTTGACCCAGGCTTGGCTCTGTGTAAGTGCTGCTCCGCTCATCCGTGTGTTATCAACCCCATCCTCAGCACAGTTCCAAAACACAGCCCCATACAATCTACTGTGGAAAAATTAACTCAATCCCAGTTAAAACCAGCACTGCTGCCCACGGCTGCAGTCCCTTAGGGCAATTCCTGTCCCTTTTGGCTCCATGTATCTCTCTCCAGCCTCTTCCCTTCAGAAGACAGTTTTTTTTCCAAAATATGCTTGTGTAGGAGCACCATATGCTCCTCGGATTTGCTCCTCCAACTTTGGAGGGGTTTTTCTCAGCCTCTGAGCTGGCTACAACCAGCTGCAACCATCTTGGGACAGCTGACATCCTGCCCAGGGCACCACTGATGCTCCCAGCCGCATCAGCCCCGAGACTTGTGCCCCTTGCACAGGGGCTCATCTTTCACTGCTGGGCTCTGCATGAGAAACAAAGTTCAGCAAAAGGTAAAAAAAGGCTCAGGAAGGAATGGGAGAAGTGCTAAATGGGAGAATTTATAGAAGAAAAAAAGGAAAAATCCATGTCTGGAATATGTGGGGAGTTGCTGTGCCCTCATATGCATGTGTCTTTTCCCATTGTTAGCACATCAAGCAGATGCATGGAGCTTAAAGCAGCCTGGTCCAGTGGAAGATGTCCCTGTCCATGGCAGGGGAGGTTGGAGCTGGATGGTCTTTAAGGACCCTTCTAACCCAGGCCATTCTATGACCACGATATTCCTTTTGCTCCTAGTTGAACTCCCTCCCTGCCAGGGAGGTCTGCAGCCTGTGTGGACACACACCTCTGCTGCCATCCTGCGTGCCCCCTGCTCTGTCTGACCATCTCAGGCAGGAGGTGAGGAGCAAAGACTTCTCCTCACCTTTTTTGGCTTTGTCAGCTCACAGCCCGGAGAGAAAAGGAGAGGGGAGGGGAGAAATCGGCTTGCTTTCCTCACAGCTCTAGCTTCACATGCCTCTGCACGTTACTCCTGAGACAGAAATGAGCACACACAGAGCACTGTTTCTCTCTTACCCTCGCTGGAGGATGTGGGAGTGTTCAGAGATGTTGTAGTGCTATGAACAGCCCACATCAGTGGGTGAAGTGCAGCTCGTGGGTGCCCCTGACCGAAGGTGCCTGTGCCAGCAGCAGGCTGGCTCTCTGGGCGTGGATGGAGCCTGGCTCTGCCCAAGGAGGGGGTTTCTGGGCAGGCAGCAGCACCCGGTAATGTGGGGTAAACAAACTCCACACCAGCAGCCTTGCTGCGGTGGGGTCACATTGGAAACAGCTTGCTTCAATCAATACTGAGCAGAGTGCCAACTCGTAACCCTGCCTCTGTATTTCCATCCCTTCATCCTAATCACTTTTAATTTATTTTGCAGATTTGCTGGAAGGCAGCGTTTCCTCAGCACAGGCTTCGGATAGATCAATCCCTTTGCAGCCTTTCAGGCTCGGTGTACAAATTTGTGTTTCACAGTAATGTAGAATGGAAAGCATGAAGAGGTGGTCAGGGTAATTTCTGGTGCATGAGATCTTATACAATGTTGTGATAAGCTTTGCAATCACTGCATCATTACACTAATTGTTTGTCACTGTGCACATGTGTATATAATCAGCAGCCTTGAACAGAATACATTACATTACTCTTGTGTCAGATACGGTGTGTCTCAATCCACCAAGAGGAAATGGCTAGAAATGAATGTAGGAAAGTGTTTAAGCCAGAAGCAGAGATCCTAATTATTTCACACCAAGAATTTCACATATTTGCTAAACTGAGTTGTTATGCTGCTACTGATTAAAATTGTCTTCTGCCACTGACAGGTGATTGTTTTGTGATTTCTGTGTCTAATGAAAATTCATTTTAACTAGAAAATTATTTTTGTACTATCCTAGATTTACTTAGAGAGATTTTGTAAAGTGTCTATGCTGCTACTTTTACCTCTTAACACAATCTTGAAACTGTTTTTTTTCTGCTCAATAAACTTAATTGAGAAAGTTTAAATAGGTGCATTTTGTTCTTCAGTGTGACTCACAGTATTGATACATAGAAGATGTCTCTGCAGTAATAATGGAGATGATTAGTGGAACATAAGAAGAATAATTTGGTTTTATCTACTTTCATGTTATTGCAAACAGATAGGAAGTTAATTGAAGTTATGTCCCTTTTTGAAAGCTGTGTGATACAACCCATCAGTAAGAACCAGGTTATGAAGTTCAGTGATATCTGCCTGACTGAAAGAGCCTTCAAGACTGAGATTAATGTAAAACAAAAGCAGGCCTTTTAAAATTGCATAAAGATAATTAAATGTGTCTCTTAATCTACAGCTTAACACAGTGACAGGTGATGGTCTCATCTCACCTCTTCCTGCTTTGCAGGCTCAGGAATTGACTGAAACCTTATTGGGAGAGGAGAGGGAGAGGAGGGGAGAGGGAGAGGAGAGGAGAAGGAGAGGAGGGGAGAGGATGCCCTGGGGCAAACCTGGGAGAATGACAAATCCTGGTTTCCCTGTCAGAGCAGATGCAGCAAAGAGGAGGAATCTCCTTCACTCATTTGGTCCAAAACTGAATCTTAACTCGAGTTAAATTTCTGCAAGGCAATGCGGGATTCTACTGAAGCAGTGTGAGTGGAGGGGAGAAAGGGGAGAAAGATGGAGAAATCTCTCTTCCTGATGGAGAGCTTCCAACAGAGCAGCCTTGTTTTGGGAAATGAACTGAAAGGGGTTACATACTGTCTTGTTACCTTCTCACATACATGTACACAGAATCTGTGGCTGCAAGTCTGGGCACTGGACAGAAAACAAGATGTAATGTACTGGTTTGAGTATTCAGGAAAGTGGTTCAAGGGCAACTGCAAAAGCCAGACTCATGCTGTGAAAAAGCACACACTCTTTAAAAATAGCTGTAATTACCATTGTGTCATCTGTCATTTTTGAGCATGTCTTGTCATAGAGGGGAGCACTGATATCTGAGGCCAACAATAAGCATGGTGTATTTGTTATTGCATGGGGTAGATGCCAGGGAAACAGGCAGCTGAACTTCAGCAAGAGAAATAATGTTGATTTACTGATAAAACTGTATTCCTAAAGATAAAACACGTACATTTGTTTCTGCGACAAGTTTCATAGATGGAGCCCATAGCGTTACTATAATGTCACATTTTACTTATAAATGGCACCATAAACCCAGTATTATATATAAAATTCTTAGAAAAATGCTATGGTTTTTAAACTTTTGAAGTCGTTTGCAGTTAAGCTGTAAGAGTATTACATGCATTTTATTAATATATTCCAAATGTAATTTAAAAAGTAATTCATCCTCTTCCTAGTTTGATCTACATTATATAGGAAAAACCCAGAAAATATGAGGAAAAATGACTGACAAGAAAGTCAGTAGTAAAAATAATTCAATTTATTATTTTTATAGAACACTATCTTGGATTGCAATATAATTTATCTTCTGCAGTCTCCGATTTGTCTTCAGATAATCTTAAGCCTTCGTTAGGTTGCTAATATAGTACATGATATCCACTTTTAGTCAAGTTGAGCAACAGGCAGCTGCTATGTGTGGAACACCTGTATATATTTCCTTGATGTAACAGAAAATACTAAGCTCTGTTGAGCCATGCTGTCACTCTAGCACTCATTTGGTACAATCTCAAAAAAACCACCTTACTAGGCTGCATATTCTGATCAGCTTTTTGTGAGTACCTTTGGCTGCACAGAAGGAACCCAAGGGAGTATCCTGGCTAGGTGGTTTGTCAAAAATGGAAAACCTAGTCAAGGCTTATTGAAAAGCTGTGTTATACTGCTACTGTGGTCCACATTTTCAGATAGTCAGTCCTTGAAATTTTAATGCTACTCACCTCCCACACTGTTATTTACTTTGCCTGATAAACTACAAAGCATGCTGGCAGAGAATTATTCTCACGTTGCATTTGTCTCCTACAGGCAATGGAAAAATACTTAGAAATAAATTGCCAGAGCATAAAGTGCCATTTCTCAGAATTTCATGGGCTGTAGTCTTTGATGCTAACACAGTAAATGTACAATAAGCTTTTTTATGTAAATACTAAATGTACATGAAATCACTAAAGAAAATGCAAATACCTCAGAAGCTCAGCAATAGATTATGCCTCAGAACTGCCCATTTTACAGTAAGGATTTCCTTATATTTTTTCCCTCCTGAAAGAGTGATTGGGAAATTGTCCCAGAAACAACAAATGAGTGCTGTGATTGTTACACTTGAGGAAAGGTTGCCATCAAGAGGGATCTTGACAGAGTTGAGGGTTCCCAGCATAAATCAGTCATGCACCTGTTCAAGCAGGTCTGGAGGAGTGCCACAAAAATGGTCGGAGACCTGAATTTTTAATTTTAATTTACAAATTAAAACTGAGAGAGTTGGAGTTATTCAGCCTAGAGAAGAGATGGGTGGAGGAAAACCGTATTGCAGACTAGCTATATTTAAAGGATTATAAGAAAGATGGACAGAGACTTTTTACCAAAGCCTGTAGTGACAGGACAAGGGATAATGCTTTTACACTGAAAGAGAGTAGATTTGGATTGGCCATGAGGAAGAGTTTTTTTTAAGGTGAGGGTGTTCAAACACTGGCGCAGGTTGCCCAGAGAAGTTGTGGATGACCCATCCCTGGAAGTGTTTGAGATCAGGTTGGATGGAGCTTTCAGCAACTCAGTCTAGTGGAAGGTCTCCTTGCCCATGGCAGGAAAGTTGGGCTAGATACTCTTTAAAAAATCTGTTCCACGCCAAACCCCGCTGTGACTGTTAAACCTCACTTTTCTGAACAGAGTATTGTACTACTATTTGCTACAAGAATTCCTTGTTACAACCTCTGTAAAAGTACCAGAGAGTCTGCACAGAAATCAGAGATAATTAGCATTACATTTTTTCAAATTCTCATGTTCCCTGCTCAGCTTCCTGATGAGTGTTCCTTATTGTCCCTTCTTTCTAAGACACATTAGTTTAAAGAGGCTATAGCTGAGTATTGATCCTGGAGGCATTCAGCACAAACTTCAGGGTTCTGCTCACAGGGTTCATAGGACCATACAGGCATAAAGTTAGGGCTGGGTGAATTTTTTGAATCAGGAAGTGAGACGTTGAGGAGGTTGAATTTTAATGTCATTTGGGAGTTGCTGAGTACTTCACCATTTCATTCCATACCTCAGTTTCTTGCAACTTAGCATTTTTAACATAAAGCTTTACAGCTCTCTCTATGGATATTAACCATAAAATGAGGATAATATTTTGAGGACACTCAGTGAAGTCACTGAAACATATTTTCAAGCTTTGCTTTTTAGTATACACAAACTATTATATTGAAATCCATTAAGGTTGCAAAGACAAGCACTCTAAAGCAATATTCACCCAGTACTTTCTTCCCTTGTGACATCTTTTGAACAGAGAAACTTTTTAGTATCTATCCATCAAACACCAAGCTCATTTTTGAGGGTATCCAAACAAATAATACTAATAATAGGTGCCCTAGAGAAGCAATGCCATCACAGCATTTTGCATTTAATGTGGATG
This sequence comes from Cnemophilus loriae, assembly GCA_013397755.1. Classification (NCBI taxonomy): domain Eukaryota; kingdom Metazoa; phylum Chordata; class Aves; order Passeriformes; family Corvidae; genus Cnemophilus; species Cnemophilus loriae. The sequence goes on from VZTF01002689.1 coordinate 686,979, forward strand.
ACATAAGTAGTTAATTTTCATTTTGCAATTTGAACGCACTTTTTGCAGACTGTAACTCTCTCTCTTCTTCCTACCTTATACAATAAATATTTTATCCCACAGACCTGATTGTCAAACCTGGAATGTTTTCCAGGTTATTCAGTTGATTCCCATTTCATTATGTCCTAGAGCAGAATCCTTCACTACTGCAGCTCACGTATCATAAAAGAACCAGAGCACAGCGGGCAGTGCCCCATTAATAGACCACTGGAGCATCCCTGTACACAAATGCTAAACCCACACCATCCATCATGTACCCACACTTACATTGGGTTATTTGGAGGAATATATGTAGATGTGAAGCAGCTCAACTATGAAGAAATTATTAGTTCTTTTTTTTTGTTTTTTTTTCACTATGGCCAAGTTGCATTCATGCAAATAAAAAAAATAAAAATAAAAAAGGGAAAGAACTTGAACTACATTTAGAGGCCACTATAGCTCCTTTTGGATCAGGATGACAAACCTGCAACATCTGGATATCCTTCAGTGTCTGCATACTTCTGCTTGTCAGTCAGCATTTCTTTAAGTAATAGCTTTAAACATGCACATATTCAGACTGCCTGGAGAAATTAGTAGTTAGGCAAGATTAGTACCAGTGTAGGCAACATGCTATTGCAGTTGGTAAACTCTGCAGCTGTATCTGCACCAATGGATTCTAAGAAAGTATCTTAAGGAAATGTTTTTGGAGATGATTTTTTTATTTATGAGCCATAGTTTCAACTACACATTTCATAAGTCTATTTTCTCTACTTTTTAGCCCAAAATCCCATTGCCTGCATCATTGTGGAGGCCAAATCACTTATTTAGTGAACAGGCAGAGGAAAGAGAGATTGCTTGAAAACATGAAGGTCAAGAATCCTGCCCTGACATTAATGTTATAGTAGACATGTTGGCAAATTCTATAGATGGAACAATAGTTTTCATTTCTAGGTTTTTACTACATCAGTAAATGTGGATGACATAAGTAGTTAATTTTATGACACAGTCAGAATTAGACAAACTCCTAATAATCTCCATCTGCTGCCCAGTAACTCCATAGTTGCAGTTAGCTTTTTTCTCATTTATTAATTGGCTTGAATTCAGAGCAATTGTTTCCCCAGTTAGTAATCTGGAGGGAGCTTGGAATATTAGCATCAGATGTTCTAGTGCTGTTAAGTCATTGCTGGAAGTAATTTCCCCCTTTTCCTGCACTTATGCATTATTTTTTCATTACTGGGAAGCACCTTCTTGAATATCGAAATGTTTTATTGCATTGCAAGATAAGGAGAGACAGATAATTCTTTTATTTTAGAATGAAGCTCTAAATTTCATCCACTGATTTTTTTTTTTTAATTGCCATTTTTAAGGTACTGCCTTTTTCATATTTTGAGAGATAGCTCAGGAAGGGAAAAAACAATGAAAGCCAGAATCATTCACTTATTTAAATTTGCTAGTTATTGTTTTTTAAAAGACAATACCTCAATAAAAATAGCAATCGAAATATCTATTTCTAATAGCTCTGTTGTTATACTTCTTCCAGTAGTAGAAAACATCTGCCATGTGAAAAACAGCATATAGAATATTTTTCAGTTTTCTACATGCTTGCTGCACATGGCCATTTTGTGAAATAAATACAGGAAATCATAGTGGTTTCAGAGTCAAAGGATGCCTCACTTTTTTATGTGTAGAGGTCTCAAAAATACTGTTGTGAATACAGTATTCAAGGATAATGCATTTTTCTGGAACAAATCGGAAGAGTTTTCTTCATATTCTGACATGCCTATTCAGAATTTCAAGTTTTTAGCCTTAAAATAACACTTCAAGTGTCACTATCTTCTATATTTCAGTAAGAAAGACAGCTCTAAAAGTGTCAAAGGTTACTGAGACAGCTTGCCTGACTTCTCCTGGGTTTTAGATTTATGGCAATTTTCACCAAGTTCAAGCAAAGGTTTGAACAAAAACAAGAATACTGTATTAAGATTAAAGAAAAACCTGCAAGTTTTTAGTGGGAAAAATGCATCAACAATTCTCACACTTCATATTAGTCTAAAATAAATAATAGGACAGCAACAGCAAGTATGGCCACAATTCTCTCACCTCATATAACTACTGTTTTAGTGAACTGTAAATAGCAATTTACTGTTAAGTAAATCAAAAGCTGGAAATGGTGAGAATTATTTAATTATTTCTAAGTTTTTCGCAAGGAAAAAATGAAAGGAAAAGTCAAATTGAACAATATTAATTATTCTCTCTTTAGCAATAGGTATTAACTCAAAATCCTTGAGTTCAGATTTTTGCAGTCTTTTCACATCACAGCTACAGGGAAAGTAGAACTAAAATTAAAAAGCAGGAGCTGAAAAGTCTGGAATTCAAGGTCAAAGGGCTTGGCTGTTCCTTGCCACTGATGCCCGTCAGATATGCTGTTTCTACGCAGCCTGCATGGGAACAGAGCCTGTAGCTGGACAGGGAGAAAGGTTTTAATCACTTCCTTTCTCTGTTCCTTTGGCCAATGGACATGAATCCATTGAAGGCATGAAGGCCCAGAAGGAAAAGTGGGGAACAGGGAAGGGGAGTGGTTGTAATTTGCAGCTCGCCTTGACTACCCCAGCACAAGAAGAGATGGGAACCTTTTCTGATGTAGAGGTATAATCCGCATTTGCCATAGCTCCCAGAAGGCAGTCTAATGCACAGGGTGTTGGAACTCGTTCTATGTGTTACAGGGATTATTTTTTCTCCAGCAGTATTTCTAATCTCAACAATGAAATTAGTAAGCCAATTGAATCCAACTGAAATCCTAATAAGTAGCCTAATTTGATAAGATGTGGAGTAGCTTGGACCCTGCTGAAGGTAAGGGGGGAAGGTACCATTGACTCAGTAGAGCCAGTGCTTCACTTGCCATCACTGCAGTTCTGCCTGGTCTGATATACTCAGCAAGCTGTTCTGCAAAACATCCCATTGCCTCCTAGATTTTGTATTTTGTATTTTGTTTTTAGTGCCGAAAAAGAATATGAAAAAAAAAATGAAGAAATGTACAGAGATAATTTTAATGTTGTTTTTTCTCTCTGGGCTTTCTCTTGTTTCCCTTGTCATCTTCATTTGCTTTCCCTCCTGGGCTTAGCTCACATCACAGCTCCCTGTGCGACGCTGCTTGTAGGGGACAGCTGAGTGCTGTGCTGTTCCAGTGGGGAGAGAGGCACTAAACTATGCTCTCCCCAGTCACATATGCAATGCCTCAGCTACAAAGGGGAAAACAACCCCACAGTTTAGAAATAGCAGTGCAGAGAAGCTTGAGTTTAAAAAAGGAAAATGTTTTATGCCACACAAATTCTCTTTAGATCCATGTACAACCTAAAGGCTGCAGGATGAAATTCAGAACTGGTGCTCATTTAGATGCATGAAAAGCAGAGCAACACTGTTCTTCTAGCAAAGCCACACTCAGCCCTACTTTGGAAGCATTTTATTTGCATCATTACCACTGTCTTTATTTTAGTTGCATCTCTGAAAAACGGATCGTTCACTTTCATACCAGTCCTGTGTACTTGGGTTGCATGGACACCAGATATTAATGTTCTTTCCCTGCCAAACTTGAAATCACAACTTCTGCTGTTACTAAGAGCTGTACATTTAAGTGAACCTGGGACAGAACTGTAGTGCCAGCTCACCATCTGATCACAGCCTTGTGGAGTGGGCTTCAAGGCTTACTGAGCCAGCTGCCAGGGATAGCCCACAGTAACATAACTCTACTGATAGCATTCTTACGCTTGTCATCTTGTATGGTATCTGAAATCCTGACACATTGTCAGCCCATGCAGAGTGTGTCTAGAAGCCATAAAATAAATGTGGTGCCATGTGGCAATTAACATCACTGGTGCTTCAAAACACGGAGCTCGTGGGGAGACCTGCCTGTGGGGTTTTGTGGGAACACACTATATATGATGCAAAGGAAGTTCAAAGGAAGAGATGGATAAGGTTTTTTTTAGCCAGAAAGCACAAACTGAAATTACTGACAACTAAATCTCTATATTAATGGTGCTCTTGTTTTTTGACATGGAGATGATTTGCCTTAAGCTTTTAGATCCAGAGTGACAGGGAGCTGCTATGAATCGAAAAATGCTTTGCTTCAGCCTTTAGCAGCTGCTGAATTTTTTCATGCAGTGGAAAGCATGGTGTCTGATCCTGTGTCCCCTTGTCAGGTGTTACGAAATAAGCCTTCCTTTCTAAGCTTTTACTGGTGTTATTTTGCTCTGCAGGTTCTGAGGAAGGCAGAAGTAGCTGAAGGCCGTTGTATGGCCAGGGATGCCTCCAGTTCTGCAGAAGCAGCACTGCCTGTTTCATCTGATTAAACTCTCTCACTTGAAGCCTAAAAAGAGGACCCTGAAATAGACCTTTCACACTTATTCTTGAAAATATTCAGATTGACAGCTAATAAGTTGTGTCCACCTGCTGATATGACTGTTCCAAATAGCAAAGGACCTGCTCAGAGAAACCCAGTAATGAGGGAGCTCCTTCAGATGGGGCTCTGTGCAATCCTGCTCTAATAGGGAAGGACATATTGTAAGGGGAAAGTTTAATCCATTCTGAAAAACTCAAAGCTGTATTCAATACATATGATCCTGTAGGCTTGATCTTGGCTCTCTAGGGTTCCAGTCTTTTGTGTTTTCAAGGTGTTATTGAGTCTACAGTTTCACAGCAGGCTCAAGTAAACCTGGATATTTTATTTTTTATATTGAAATATGATGCTTTTCACTTGGGCAATTGATTGTATTGACCATCACTTTGGCTACATTCACAGCTACTTATTCAGATAGAAATAATGAATCATACTTTTTCAGTGCCTTACCATGACTTAAAATTACAAAATAAAAAACTAGAAGCTGGTGCAGGGCTCCGAGACAGCGACAATGATAAAACAGTAACTTTTAAAGATTTATTTTTCCTCTCAGTTTTATTTATAACTGCTGCAGGGGACCAAACACTTTCTTTCGAACTGCATACTCTGAGGGGCTGCTCCCATGCCAATTTTACAAACGGAGCTTATGCCGATCAGACACAAGACCTGGGAGATATAACCCTGCCCATTCTGCTCTTTCCCACTGCACGGAATAGCTGGTGCATCTGTTTCTATCTGGGATTTTTGGTTTTAGTAAAGAGAATAGAATTTGAACAGGCCACCTGCAGATGAGACCAGAGTTACTGTTTTCTTAGTCTGTTTGCAGCCTGAGGGCAGAGGGCAGGCACAGAATTCTGCTGTGGCGGTTTGAACACAAGCATGACTTTAATTAAATGAGACAAAATACCATGCTAACATGAAAACTGTGGTCTATTTATATGCACAAGTCTTTTTTGATATCTTCCTCCATTTCTTTGGTAGAATACTGGGGAAATATTGCTTGTGACTGGATTTTTTATCATTTGAAGAAGAACTGTTATACGTGTCAGAGCAGTTGCAATCTGATTTTCATGGGTGTGGAGAGTCAAGCTCAGTCTTAGTCTTTCCCTCTGCCATGCTAGGAGTGATCACTGCTGGGCCAGAGAAGAACAAATGATTAGCAAGATATCAGAAGTGATGATAAATGGGAAATGGCTGATGCTCGTTTATCCCTTAATGAGATAAAATTAATTAATGGGTGACTGATTATATTTTTCTCTTTTTCCAATGAAAATATGAAGCAGAAAGAACCCAGCTAACGCAGCAAACAGACGTGCTATTTTGGAGACAGTCTGTGAAAAGTATGATAAATACTATTTTCTCATATGTATATGTATATGTATATGCATATGTATATGTATATGCATATATATAAAAATGAAAACAAATATTCTCAAAGCTAAACAAAGACTCGATTTTGCAGATTGAAAACTGGCTGAATCGATCTGAAGGTGAGGAACAGGAGTGAAATAACTCTGTTTACAGTAATGCTTAAAATTGGTGTGTATGGAATCGTTGTTTGGAATGGGATAAATCTATTTCAGTCTCCCACTGTGTTTTCTATTTCCACTGCCATTTTCTATGCCCATGCATATTTGTATGTTCAGATTTTCTGGGTTTCATGAGTTGTTGTTCCTAGGTCTCAATCACTGTAGCTCAGATATGTGATCAGCAGGTTAAGGGAGGTGATTCCTACCCCTACCCTGTTCTTGTGAGGTCCCCACCTGGAGCACTGGCTCCAGCTGTGGTCTCCCCATCAAGAACAAGACATGGAAATGTTAGAGAGGGCCCACAGAAAGGCAAAAATAGTGACCAGAGGAGTGGAACACCTCTCCTATGAAGAGAAGCTGAGAGAGTTGGGGTTATTCAGCTTGGAGAGAGAAGGCTCGAGGGAGACCTCATAGCAGCCTTTCAATACTTAAAGAGGGTTATAAGAAAGATGGGGAAAGAATTTTACAAAAGTCTGTAGTGACAGGACAAGGGATAATGCTTTTAAACTGAAAGAGGCTAGATTTAGATTGGACATGAAAAATAAATTTTTGAGGTGAGGGTGTTGAGACACTGGAATGGGTTGCCCAGAGAAGCTGTAGATAGAAGTGTTCAAGGCCAGATTGGAAGTAGCTCTGAAAAACCTGACCTAGTGATAGCTGTCCCTGCCCAAGTTGGACTAGATGATCTTTAAAGGACCGTTCCAACCCAAACCACTCTGATTCTATTATTCTGTGTTTGGGTAACACTATAGACACTGAAGATCATAGCATGGTTCATTTCAGAAAATGGAAATGGATGACAAAAATCCTCTTTCTGTCTAAATTAGGGCGAAGTAGGTGTCTCAAGCAGGTGTTTTGCTCTTTAATCATCCCAATCTACCACCCTGCACAATCAAGTCCATTACAGCCAAAACATGAAAATAAACAATCAGTGCAATGTAGTGCCTTCAGCTGCCATGATGTTCTATACATTAATACTGATATTGAGGACATCAGATTGCAACAAAAGTCACCAGAATAAAATAAGACCCCACTTCTTCTATACGAAAACAGTCTACAGATAACTCCATCTCCACTACCTAGCCCTGTGTTTGTGCTATGACTGCATACAGATATGCAGGATTTCCATGTGATACATGATGCTTGAAATGCTGGAATTCTAAAATTTTGGACATTTCAGTATTGAATCTTTTTTTCTATCTGTAGCTTTTGCTGAAGTGTAATGGAAAGATTTCTTTTTTCTAGTTTGAAAACAAACCAACTGTAAACCCCTAAGAAAGCTGGGAGACAGAAAACAATCCACTCTGTTGTGTAAACTGAGAAAGATGAAAAGTACAACCCATGATTTTCTCCAGTCAAGCCACCCTCATGCCAAGGATATAACATGAAGAGGAAATGGCATGAACTTAACCTGTCCTCTTTGCAACTTTTCACTTGTAATTTTGTAGTTTTATTAAGATGCTGCAATAATTGTGATACACTATGCTATCTCCAGGAGAGGGTAATTTCAAGTATAGTATGCTGTATTTTTAACTGAAACTGTAATTTAATTTCTGTGTTCAATGTTACTTTTAGATTCTCTTACATCCTACACAAACATCACTTGATAATATTAGTTCATGGTTTTTTATTTTTTCCCCTTCTATTTTTTTTTTTTTTAAAGCAAGCCTTTGAATTCTGCAAGTCATTTGAAGAGGAAAAGATGACTACCGCTCTGGGTGTTCCTGCTCCAGTAGTGCATGGCAAGATCAATTTGGGCATTAAGCTTTAGCTTTTACCCTCTTGCAAGCCTGCCAAGCAGTAGGTATTATTATGCCAGGAACTTTCAGCTTCATTAAAACTTCAGTGTGTTATCAGAAATTCGTGTGTTAGGCAGACACTCTGAAGGAATCCATACTCCTTACTTGGAGAAAACATGATTTTTTTTTCATGAAGTTAGTTGTACATATTCTTCAATAATTTTATTTTACATTTTGTATAATTTGCTCAAAATATGTAAACATCCACATTTAAAAATTAAAAAAAAGTCAGTTCTCTACTGCAATTTGGTCTAAAATTCAATAACATAACATTGATTATAGTTTAATATCAAGTTGTCTTTGTGGGTCAATATCTTTGATTCACTTTAAATTCAGTAGATAATGTTTACATGGAGAGACATAATTTTTTTTCCAAGTTTTCCTCTTGATTCAAATTTGAATAGTTTTCTAGTTGGATATGGCTTAACACAGAATTAATTTTTTTTTCTTTCCTTCTCAGCAATTAGACAAGTTACATGGTACCTACTTAAGCTGTTACCTGCTTCTGGAGCAAAATTCAGATGACAGGAATGAATCTGTTAAGTGCAAAGGAGCTGAACAGACTTAGAGCAGCCTGCAAGGAAAGGTTAACTTTAGGTTCACTCTGCAAACTAAAAGAAAAATTGCTGCTGCTAACACTTAAAATAAGCACACTGAACTATTTTACTCTTGCAGTTAAATATTTTACTGAAAATTGTCTCATTTTGCTTAAGAAGTACAACAACTCTTTGTTGTTGTTTTTTTTCTGAAACCAAATGTCCATCACCTGTAGACAAAGATCCTTATTGATAAATAAGTGGTGAAGTAGAAAGCATACAAAGATATATGAGGTTATGGCCTGAGAGAATTCTCTGATCCTAAAGCAGCACCAGCATTCATGAAGAGAGCTATAGGAGAAAATTCCCTCAGAACTTAAGGCTCTGGTGATATTCTTCCCAGACATTTGAGTCAGAATACATTATGCATTCATACTGAAGCTCTTTTCCCTCCTAGCCAAAGCCAGAAATCACTTCTTTGGCACTTTGGGTGGAGGAGTCAGCTCTCCTGGCCAAGCTGCTGCGACTGGTAACAAGAAGTGCTGAGAACAAAACATTGGACAACATTGGCAAATCTGTGAACTCTCCCTTGTGTTTTTAGCACTGGTTGGGTCAGAACAGCCCCAAGATAGAATATGATTTTCTCATATTCTTGTTTTATCATGCTTCACCTGTTAGCAACCACTCTATGTAGTGACCATGCACCTACATCCCCACAAGTAGCACTGAGAAACAAGCCACAGTAGAAACAGAAATGCCAAACCATCATGGGCTGCCTTGGATGGAGGCTCTGCAGCTCTGTCACGTTCTCAGACTGTTTGAACATAGCCCATATGATGTTATGTACCTGGGAACATGCCCAGAACACAATCATTCTGTACTAAACATGGGTTTATAGGATCTCTACAGGGACATGTGCAACTACATGAGTATTTTTGTTCCTTACTCGTCTGAAGTTAATATCCTGACTGCCCATGCTTACCTTCAAGTGATTTGTACTACTGAGAGGTTTCAGAGTGCTTACACGACATTTAGTTAGATGAATATAACGTGAGAAAAGCTACTCTGGGAAAGCACCAAACGAGTGCTAACTGCAAATGGGAAATGAGCCCATGGGGTCAAACTGGAGCCAGTCTAAAGGAAGTGTGTATGATTCTCACTTGCCTTTGATCCTCCATGCCATCAGTCTCATTCTAAGGATCTACTCCCTTCATCCTTTCACCAGTTTGTGCACAGAACAGAAAAAAATAAGGCTACAGCCTAAATCACCCTTCATTCTTCACTTTAAAAACAAGAAATTTCAGAGAAACCACAAAAAATTAGTTTACACTTAGCTACTGATACGGAGACCAAAGAAACATAGCCAATAATTCTGGATTGAACTTTTTTTCAGAGACCAAAAAAGCTAATAGCTCTAAAAGTAAATATTTCAATGGATGCCTCCTTACAGAGATATGCAGTGTCGACAGAATGTAATTACATGCAACTGTTGCTTTTTTGTTCAAGGAACAGTATAAATCACAGTAATTTGTGTTTGATTTTTAAAGAACATACTGTAGATTTGGGCATGAATCAAGGAGAATGCACTGGCTGAACTCTTTAGCTCTTATTCATTTGTTTGCATTGATTTTCCCATGATTGTGAGTGTTTTTCTATTGTGTGAAGAAAACAATATGGGAGACATCTGGTGGCCATTAATTAACTGAAACTTTCTGATTTATAGTAATAGTTGGTTGATCTACTACTTAGGTTATAAATGAGCAACTACAATTTTAAAAATCAGGATAATGTATCACAAAATTCACCACCAATTTATTTGCTACTTCAGTTTTAATTATTTATGCCTATTCATGGTGTATTGGTCAAGTGCAAAGAACTGTAGTAACTGCAAATGCATCAGATTTATGTTTCCAAAAATCAAGTTCTGAACTTGGGAGAACTTTGGAGACAAATTAAGACCTTGGCCAGAGAACTCAGAACTATCTCTACTCTAGGTTCAATACTTTCTACATATATTTTTAGTTAATGTAAAATTATTTATTTTACCTAATTTTTTTTTTTAATATTTATATGGGTGATTGATATGAAGAAGTGACAGCATATAAAGGCATCAGTTGATGCTACTTCATTTGAATTACTAAAATAAGCACGTATAATAAATAAACATGTCAATTTGCTAATTGTTCTCCAACTTGGCATCTTCGTATCTGTGTGTGTGCATGCGAGTGTGTAACAATATATTTATTCACTTTTTTCTTTTGGTCACGTATGACAGCATCTCACTTCACTCTTTAACAAGGAAGGAAGGATGCTAAAATGACTAGCTCTTGAAGAAAGAACTTTTTCTCTTTTAATCACAAAGGTAACTGTCCTTTTTTCTCACCCCATTTCTTGGGAAAACACTGAATAATAGACGCTACCACATTCCAAAAAACTGATGTGTCCATGACAGACAAAGAACAAGAAGTGCAGTTCATTTTCTAACATTGAGCAGTCACAGTCAGGGTTTTCAACAGAAGTGCTGCTCTACTACCCTGACTTCCCCCTGCTTAAGTCAGCGTGGTTCAAAATCTGCATCCAAAACTTTGCCTCCAACATCAAAGTAAGAATGTGGCCTCAGGAGAAGGAATGGGAGCTGTACCTCTGCTTTTGAAGATCTCGGTTATATGGTATTTTCCACTATGGGAGGGAAATAGAAGGGAAAGAGAGAGAGAAAAATAGAATATTTCTGGGAAAGTCTTCTAGCTCTCTCTCACAAATGCCATGGCTTGTTCAGCTTCACCCATAGCCACACTGTGTTGGTGGCATCCACTCGATGTCCCCAGAAAACAAAGCCTGGCTTGAGAGTATCTTCATGAATTTCTGTGGGAGTTCTGGATGTGCCACTGCCGGGCTGGAGCTGCCCAGTGCCTGTGGCCTGCCCTGGACAGCTGGGCAGAGGAGCCCACGCAGAAGTTGTGCCAGAAGTTGTCCAGAAGCAGAGGTGGGCATTGTGTCACTGCCATTGGCTTCTGAAGGAGAAATATCAGCATTCCAAAGGGTGAGCATATCACAGTGAAGCTGGAAACCATTCTGAGGTGAACACTTCACAGGAAATAAAATGCAGTCACAATTTTAGTTATCAGGTAGATCAGTGACTACTTGCACCTTTGAAAGTTTTCTTTACAAGAAAGGTTAGACCTAAACATACACACCTATACCTTCCTGACTATAGAAATTAAGGCCACAAATTTGAAAAGTTTAGCTTTTATGATTTGTTTTCCCAAAAGAAATATCAGAACTGCAGTAAAAAGAATGTTTCTTCTGTACATGATGATTCTGAGAATAGAAAGGAAAATTTATATCTCTGCGTATGATGTTTCCTGATTTTAGGGGAATATTTTTGATACAGAATTTTAGACTAAAAACATTGCTTCTGGGAGCCCAAGTGTACATTGAAAATTCAGCTATTGACCTAAAAAAAGAAATTAGTATGATTTTATTTTGTTTCGTATCATCTGTAGACCAGGTAAAATGTTTATTTCCCCAAAGCTAGTAAGCTTTAATTTCTGCTAATGTTTTAATTTTTGCTGAGGTCTAGTATGTCAAGCCTGGTAATTCAATATATTGGTTTCACAAATGTTAATGTATTCATAATCATGTTTTCTTGTGCCTAGATCTACCAGTCAACCTACCTGTCTATTCCCAATCCAATGCTATCTCAAATAGCATGGTACAAACGCTATAAAAAAAGAGGAAACCTACATCAAGCATTTTGCATTGATTTTTACAAAAACTGTCAAAACATGTCACAATGTTATTGATGTCAGCATTTCTCTGAGGCTTTGAGTGTTTAATATGCATATTAAAAAATCCTTCTTCTTTGTGATTCTGGAGATGTCTGCCCAGTCAGTGCATTCAATTTTGTCTTCATTTAAAATATTTTTAGACAAAATTTTGCTCTTATGTTCTGATTCTGTTCCTTCACCTGCTGTTCATCAACGTGATTCTATCTACTGCTGTGCATGGGTTTATGAAAGGCAGGTCCTGCTTGACTACCCTGGTCTCCTTCCATGGTGAGATAACTCACTTAAAGGGTGAGAGAGAGGCTGTTGGTCTTGATTCCCTGGAGTTTAGTAAAGCATTTGACACCGTTTCCCACAGCATTCTCCTGGAGATAGCTCAAGGCTTGGACGGGTGTGCTCTTTGCTGGGTAAAACACTGGCCATGGGACCCAGAGAGGGGTGGGGAATGGAGTCACGTCCAGCTGGGGACAGACAGCAGGGGTGTTCCCCAGGGCTCAGCGCTGGGGCCAGTCCTGTTTTCTGAGGAGCAACTGAGGGAGCCGGAGATGTTTATTCTGGAAAAAATGAGGCTCAGGAGAGATTGTATCCCACCTACAACTCCCTGAAAGGAGGTTGTAATGAGGTGGGGATTGGTCTCTTCTACCAAGCAGCAAATGACAGGACAAGAGGAAATGGCCTCAGGTTGCAGCAGGGGAGGTTTAGATTGGATATTGGGAAAAACATTTTCATGGATAGGATTGTCAAACATGAACAGGCTGCCCTGGGAAAGTGGTTTACTCACTGGAGGTATTTAAGAGATGTGTAGATGTGACACTTGGGGACCTGGTTGAGAGGTGGACTTGGCAGTGCTGGGTTAACAACTGGACTTGAAGATCTTAACAGTCTTTTTGCAACTTAAATGATTCTGTGATTCTATGACTTGGAAAATATAAGAGTATCAAAAATTGGGCCTTGGATTCTAGCTGAACTCAAAATTATATAAAAAACTAAGTGCAGGTGTTCTCTATTTAATTTCTAATTAATCTGTTCTGGTCCAGCTCCCAGTTCAGCATGTGGAAATATGTTGTGTCAGACTCTGTTTTCACCTTGCAAAGGTTATGGATTCTAGAATTCCAGATTATTTGTGATATTTTTTGAAAAACCTCTCATAAAGTGTACAGAGCACTGTTCTATTCTCTATTAACCACCCACAGTTCTCAGTGCCCATAGCCATAGGGCTACAGCATTGCTCTGTCACAGATTTCAATATTCCAAACCACAAAATAATAAAAGTCCTATAGACTTCGTGCACTGTTATCATTATTACATAAATTACTGCTTCCAGCACGCAGAGTACCTTCAGATGTCCTTGGGGGCTGTTGAGGACCTTGCTAAACCACAGCAGAATGGAATATTTTGTCACAGCTTCACATTCCATGTGAAGGAGCCATTGACACAACAAGGTGTCAATAATATTTCTACACAAATAAGAGGGAGCTGTACCTTGATGGCAAGGTGACACGTCAGCCGTGTGCTGTCTCTGGAGAACCATGGAGCTGTATCTGCACTTCAGTCATGGACTCTGGCCCAGGAATGTGTGGGAAGGTCAGAACATCAGGATCAGCACGCCTTGGTCCGACTGTGCAATATTTCCCTTGAAACTATGCGATGATTTATCTCACTGTCACGTTCCCCAAGCCTCTGAAGCAGCAAGTTCAAATTCCCTATGGTGCTGCTTGCAATTTTCAGTGGTGTTTTTTGATTGCAGGCAATTTGTTCCCTTCCTTCTCTACATTTTCTCTATTGTTTACTATATGCAAAGGTATAAATGCATGATAGTCTAACTAAATAGAAAAATATTGGAGGTGGAGAGGTTTGTGGAAGGACAGGACTTTGTAGACCGAGAAAAAAAAATTTCTGTAAAGATGGATTAAGTCATCTTTAAATTCGTTTGACTGATCTCTAGGTACTATTTTGACAGCTCTGGTTAGAAAGTAGGATTTAGGTGATGATTTAATTTACCTAAAGGTCATCAGCTGATGAAATTCCTGGTTCACAGGAAACTAATTTATAGTGCTTAAAAACTTGGTGAGTACCTTCCAGATATACTTTTAGATGTATTATTCATCAAATAGCAGAAATACCAAATTACTTGAAACTCAGGTATTAATTAATCCAAGAAAGAAAAAATAATTGTCTTTTTGGCATCTTACACAGATATAAATTTCACCAGGGTAAATTTACACTGCTTTACATGTATATCACTCACAGAAGACATCAGCCCCATGCCTACTAGGAGAAAGGCCAAGGTGGATTACATTATATTTGATGACAAGTTGTTTTAGCATGTTGTGGAAACAAAGGAAGTTCCCCATGTGAGAGTAGCTTTCTGCTTCAGGAGGACATCATGGATACTCATCAGAATGCAAGGAAAACCAAGCATTAATAAAAATTAAAAGTTGGTAAAAACATAAGGAATTTTAAAACTCAGAGATTTTAAAAAGTGATACATTCTTTTTATGTGTGGGGTTTTTTTTCATCTTTGATGTTAATTTACTTCATGTCTTCAGGTTTGCTTCATGTCTTCAAGGTTTTCACCACAAGGGTTAGAAATCTGCTTTTCTTTATCTTCGTGACTGAAAAATGAGCTTCTTGAGTGAGATCACAACCGTAGCTCCTCAAGCTGTAAGAAAATTGCTAAAAATTAAAATTTCTAATCATTTGCACAGAAAAATTGCAGAAGTCACACACACCTGGGTAGCACACACTGTAAATTTAAATATACATCCATGCACACCCACATGCAGACACACACACACACATGTATTTATATGAATACAAGGATGGATAAATATATGTGTGTATGCATGTGCACACTCTCCCCTGGGTAAATAAATCCGAGTGGTCCAAGATAAGAACTGTCTATAGCAAGCAGCAAGAATGTCTAGAAAAGAGCTTCAGTGATTTGTAAAATATACACTGCAGTTTAGAGGCAATAATTATTGACAGATGTCCAATATCCTCCCTATCCACCCAGATTTAGGTATTTATGTATTTCTATTAATTGTGTAGTTTTTAATGAAGAAAAAGGAGCAAACCTGTGATAAAGATATATGACCTTTTATAAACGCATATATAACTGGACCAAGGGGAAAAAAACCCAGTATTGTTTAACTTGTGTTTTTGTGTTACAGTATTCTTGAATTTCTTCTGTGAAATCCGAAACAGTGGAAGTACCGTAAAGTGCGTGTGGAGGAAGTGGTGGGAGAAAATTTAAAAAATTATAGGAGCAAAGAAGCACTGAGTGATCAGAAGGCAGCTGGTGCTCTTGTGTCCTGACAATAAAGTGAGAATGCCTTCTCTGAGTTGGCAGAGGTTTTCCAGTCATCACACTCAAAATAACTATAGCAATATAAACAGGTTTTAGCATTCACCATGAAGCTTCACCTGTTATTTGCTCATCCTGTCTGTAATACAAGGCACCTGTTTGTTAAAAATTTGGATATGGGCATTATTCAGTGGGCTGAAGCCAAGAGTCTTGAGTATTTTTAAGAGAATAGTAGCTGATAAAAATAGCCAGGCATAGGTCCAATAAACAATAGCAGTGCTTTTCTCATTAAATACTGGGCAGCATTCAGCAGTATGCTAACTAGAAAGATATTGATCAATTAGAGAGAATTTAGTGAAGAACAACAAATTAATTTATAGGGAAGAATGAGGAGTTAGGAGATGGGTTAATGGTAGTAAATTAGGTCTGTGATGATTAAGGAAAGCAAGAAATTGTGTTCAGATAAATCTCCCAGATTTGCTCAGGTTCAGTGCCTGAGGTGGTGCTACGTGGGTCATATAACAGAGGACGTGTCTCTCCTGCTCTGGGACACCCCTGTCACCTGCTCAGAGCTTCCCATGGTTCTGATGCTGCACCACAAACGGCTCCACGGTAAGAGCTCAGCTAAGGGAGAGTGTGAAAGCAGGGAGCAGCATGAGTCCTACTGTACGTGTGCAAGACTTGATGGGTCGGAAAAGTGTGAAGATTGTTAACTATATGCAAAGAGAAGTATTTAATGCTTTTATGGGAAGATACAGCTAAGAATAAAATAAAGAAATTAAAATTCAGTCTGCCAAAAAACAAACCAAAACCACAAAACACGAAAGTGTGTTCTGCTGAGGAATTGCCTCCTGAGATAACCTGGAAGATGATTCACCACTGGTATTTTTAACATTATTCTGTATGAAACACTAGGAAATGTGCTTTTGGGACTAAGCCTCCCTTAGCAGAGAAATGGGCTTCATGATCAATGAATCTCTGATTTTAATGTCTGCAATTTTCTGAGAGTATTCTAAACAGTATTCATATTTCTGCCCTGGCAAGTGCTGCTGCAGAGTGAGAAGAATCTGTGTGCTATTCCCATGAAAACAGTGGGATGCAAAGAAAAAAAGCTTGTGACTAATAATGAGAGCTATTAGCTAATAGACTAATAACATTTTTCTCATTATGTGGGGTGGGGAGGAGGAGGAAGAAGGCAGGGAGGCCTCGTGCCAGAATCTCTGAGTCACAATTAAAACTTATGCAGCAATCTTGCAGAATTTCCCTTTTATGGTGCCTGCCAGTTGCATCCCCAGTAAGGACACATGAATGCTGCCATTCCTTCCACATGGCATTGTATCCCCACTCCAGTGCCTCTCTGTCTCCTCTCCAGTGGCACTGTCTCCTCCCCCGTGGACGTGGAGAGAGCAGGCACAACTCCTCATTACTTCAACTCTCACCTGTTAACCCTTGTGGTTTTACTTTCTTCCTTATCCCACATAAGTCACAGAACTTCCTCCTCTTATAACAGTGCCCTTCCTCCTCATGAGAAGAACGGGCACATCTGAGGCTATAATTTGTGGTTTGTGTCTTGTCTCACCTGCAAAAGCCTCCAGCTTCTGAATACTCTGCAGCTCCTTCATGGGCCTAGCTCACAACTCCTGCATGGATGTTGGTTCTTCAGGGCAAGTGAAATCCATGACTTGGGCTCTTCACTTTTGTCCTTTCCTCTCTGCACTTGTACACAGCCCAGGAAGAGTCTGGCTCTATTCCCTGGCAGGATTCCCTGCTTAGTTGCCAACCAAGTCTGACACAGGCAATTTTTTTTCCTCTTCTCAAGCTTCTCTGTATGTTTTCTGGTTTTTGCCATCACATTTTCCATTTTTTGATGTTCCTCATCCTCTGCGAGAGACCCCATTGATTTTTCAACCCTTGTGCATACATATGGATGTGTATCCTTTAAAAGAATAATATGACATGATGCAAACATGCAGTTGTGGTAATGGTGATCATGGCACTGAGGAGGCAATAAATTGTGATCAATTCTTATGATCAGCAGACGACCAGGGAGTGATGTGTCCAGTTTGGTGTAACAACTCAAGTTGGCACTGAATTTAGATCTGCACCACTGACAGTGGGTAACTGGTGCTATTGCTTGTACAACTCTCCATCTTTTTTGCTTTTTTTTTTTGATTTCTCAATGGTCTAATTTCTAAACCACACTGACAGAACAAAATAAAGAGGGGGAACCTGGTTTTTAGTTTTCAATATGATAAGTTCTGTAATGTTTATCTTGCTTATTAAACTCTTGAAGGGTTTATCAGGCCCTTTTTATAAACCCTGTGCTGAACAGTGATGACCTGAAGCAGGAAAGATTGATGTTTTGTGGAGCAAGTGGTGCAGCATTAAAGAGCTCCTGATAGCCTCCAGGATGAGTCTAGATGCTAATAACAGAACAAAACAAAACAAAACAAAACAAAACAAAACAAAACAAAACAAAACAAAACCACAAAATAAACCCAACACCACCACCACCACCAACCAACCCAACAAACACCCAAGCAAAAAAAACCACAAAAGAAACCTAACAAAAACCGAACGCCCTAAACCCCTCACTAAGTGTGAATAAAAATCTTTCTGTCAGTTTGAATGGTAGGTGATGCACAGCTAATCATAACTGTGCCAGCAAATCTGTCAGCTCCATTTTATCTAGGAAGTACTGCCTTGTGCTCATAAAGGTTAAACTGCCTCTCTGCCTTCCTAAAATCTCTGTTCTCTACTGCTGTGCTAGAAGTTAAAATCCAGATGAGTGTGTGGTTTAACAATTTAATAGATATGTATATATATATACACTTTTAGTTTCTTTTTCCCTCTGGAGCTTGGAAACTGAAATAGCCTAAGAGATTTATATTTGACATTCTAGGTTTTCTGTAGTGTTTCTGTGTTGATTTTCATTCCAGTTCACTCAGAGCTGCCTAAAAACTTTGTGACAAAAACTCAGTGAGTTCATATATAAACTTGAGTTAAAGCCCAAGAGATAGAGATAGCAGTAAGAGTTGCACAGTTTCATGTAATTGTCCTATTACACCAGATAAATCCAGTGTCTCATTTGAATTTAACATCTTATCTATAAAAATAATTCTCTACCTGCCAAGAACTTCAAAAATGTGATAATGTCCCAACAATATGGGTTGGTACATAATCTATTTCCTAGTAGTAAAAATTCTAGAGTCATTAAGTGGGAAAGTAAAAGGAGAGATGTTTTAAATATATTTGTTTCAGCAGCATTATTTTTCTCATTTAGCCAATACAAAAAAAGTCGGTTCATTTGACTGTTCCCATTTCTGTTGGCGTGCAGGTGTCTTTAATTTAATTAGGAAACATTATTTAGCCCATAAATTCAATATAGATCATAGAATTGAGTATATTACATGAAACTGAGCAGCAAATAACTTTTAATGTGTTTTCTGTACCTTTCATCAGTAATACTAGTGTAGGGTGTTTTCTTATCAGAAATTAATTAAGAAGTCTTTTTTCCAGTCAAAACATAGGAGTTAAAACCTCTTGAAGATAAAGAAAAGCACAGTTTAAGACGCCTTTATCTTGAAATTAATATTTTTGTTCCTCATGTAATTAATGCAGGCATTATTCTAGTATATAGGGCATTGTTCTTCATCAACTCTTAATGTTATCATCTGCCATATAAAAAGACAGACTTTATAGAACAACTTTGTTAAAATCAGAAAGCAACCTAAATCTTTTGCATGTAGGCTGTGCAATGCAATTTTAATCCCAATTTTGGTTGTGTCAGTGACACATTTACTAAAGCCTAGTGTACTTAGGAGCTTTGCAGTCATGGAGTAGCAGTGCAAAGGGTTAAATAAAAATGGGGAAAATAAAGGCACATACTCATACTATATGCTTTGAGCTATAGTAAAATTGGAAGACACTAAGATCCCATCAATACATATTTTAGTCTTTTGTCTCAATAGTCTTTTGTCCTAATTCATAAACATGATCCCTGCATTCACCCTGCATTCATTTTTTTAAGCACATAAAATCATCTGGTCTTCCAAAATGGACTGGGAGACTGTATTCTTTTCTCTCTTGTTTTTCCTAACACAGTTACAGTCATTATTAGATTTCTCCTGCCAAGTTTCTATTACATTCCACAACTGGACTTGGATTTGTTTTCCCCACAAGGCAGTCTGCTGTGCTAATGGCCAAGCAATCAGGTCACCTTTTGAAACTACCAGTACAGTGTTTGATTGGCAGATATGTATATTAAAAATAATGTTCTGCTTATGGCTTTTATTTTCTGCTGTGCTCTAGCGTCTGTCTTCTCTCGATAGTTTATTAACTGTGCGAGCACATGTACATGAAAGCAGTAGTGTCCCTGATCCCTTGCCCTACTTGTAATATTCCTCTCTAAGTTCTCTTTTTCAGAGCTGGTTATATGCTGAACCTTAAATGATGCCTTTCCAGCTCTTTTCAGCTGTACAAAGCCACTCTGTTACCCTTCCAGCTCAGTTTGGAGCTTTCCTGCCTGTGAGCCAGGGCTCTGTCAGTTCAGTTTCCATCCTCAGCCTCGCACTCTCACCCACCACTGCCATTACAGAGAAACAGCAGGCTGGATACTGCCTCTCCTGGCCTCTCCTGCAGTGATGTATAGGAACATCACTGACTGGCACCCTGCCCCAGGCTGGGGGAGAGCACAATTGTCTCTGCATTGCAACATGACGTTTGCTGAACAAGAAAGGCCAGGCTCGTGAAATGGCTCTGCAGGTGGATTCCTGGAGGGGGATATATATCTTCTGCTCAGGTCTTAGGCCTGAGTCCTTCTAAACTTTACTTAAGTGCCTGGAATAGTGCTGGGATAGATTCTGATACAGATAAAGGCAGACAGTAACCTACAGGGGAACACTGGGACCATAGGGATTGTGGTTCATCATTTCTTCTGAAGCTTCGTTTATTTGAGAGTAGAGTAAGACGCAGCCCAGGTCAGCTTGTTCTGCTCCTGGTTATAGCCAGCTCTCAGACACTCCAGTGCAACACTCTCAGGGTCGTGGGAATCCCATGAGTGATTACTCCTACGCATGAAATCGGTCCTAAATATGAAATATAAGCATGAGTTCATTGGCTGTGATCAGCACCTTATTAAAATAAGTGGGAGGAGAGTGGTGCAGGCAATTGAATGCTTCCCCTTTTTGCCAGTGGGTCCCCAAATGAGCAACCAGCCAAAATTCCTTCTTAGTTACAGCTGGGATTTTCTTTTTCAGGTTTTGCTAGCTGCTTCCTCCACTAGTTCTGGGTTCTTTCCTGTCTTTACAATATGCTAGATTTTCCTTTAGTTTTATTGGATCTTCTGCATTTCTTTTTTGGTTGGTTTCTGGTTGTTGCTGTACTTTAGCACTGATATCTTAGGATAGCTTTAGTGCATGTCAGTACACACCCTCGGTAGTTGCCATTTAGTTGTTTACTACATGGCAATCAACTGAACAACAAATCACATTTAGTTTGGAAGAAAAGGTTAAGAAGGCACTTAAATTTTTTTTACAGAGTTTTTTAAAAATTTTGCCTTCTTTAAATGCTTTTAATGTCAGCGTCTGAAATAGGTAATTAGTGTTCATTTTTTTGGTAAGATTTTCATTTCAGTGACATAGAGCTGAGCCGCAGAACCCTCTGCCCTGGGTCTAGTTCGACAAAATAGGATTCAAAATAAAACTCTCAATTCTATATGCTCATTAAAATTGTTCTCATCCTAATAATCCAGATAAAGGGTAGAGAAATTATTGCTTCGTTCTTTCCCCTGCACTTGCAAAGAAGATCTAAAGAAGGGTCTTTGTCATGTCAATGAAAAGATCCTCTCCCAATTTTCTTTAAAGCTTTAATTTTCTCATTATCAGAATCTTCTTCCTGTTATCAAGGCTTCAGGTTGCAGACTAGCAGCAATTTAAAAGCACCCTTTCCCTATGGTACCTACCCACAGAGATGCAGGTTCTCACACTACTTTTTGTACCGACTCACTAATCTACTGCATCTTGAAAACTGTTTCTCTGTATTCAGCTGGAGAATGCATTATTTTCCTGTCCTTAGCATTCTTAGCAATGGTATATTTTGCAGAAATCAGGATATTTTGTATTAAATACAATGAGTAGCATTTAAGCCAGAAAAAAAAGGCTGGTATTTTAATTTATTCCTATGGCCAAAAAAAGTAAAAGAAGACATACTAATGAGCGGAAACAGTAGCAAAGTTATACATTTGACCCACTTATTCCTTCCAATACAGGCAGTTCCTTTCTACATGGGACTTTCAGATCTCAGTTTTATCTAACAGAAACATCTCAGTGCACCACAGGGTTAGTCCCTACAAACAAAATTTGACATTTATAAATGTCTTGAAACCAAAAGGGAATTGCAAACAACTCTTTCAGTATGATTCATGCTTCAATGTAAATAATGCCTTGCCTAGTTAGAAGAGGGTTTATTAGACCTTTTGTAAGGGTATTAGCTCTGGCTGGGATGGAGTGAACTTTCTTCATTGCAGCCCATAAGGTGCTGTGCTTTGGCTGTGGCCAGAGCAGGGCTGATACCGCACCAAGGCTTTGGCTGTTGCCAAACTGTGCTTGCAGAGCATCAAGGCTCTGTCTCCCAGTCTGCTCTCCTCTCCCTGTCCACATCCAGTGTGTAGGCTGGGGGTGGATGAGGGGTTTGGAGGGGACACAGCTGGAACCCTTGACCCAAACTGACAGAGGGATATTCCATACCAGACTATGTCATGCTCTACAAGTAAAGCTCAGTGAAAAGAGTGAGGAAAAGGGGTGTTCTTCTTCCCTATTGGACGTGCTGAAGCTCAACTTTCCAGGAAGTGGCTAAACATCTTCCTGCCCATGAGAAACATTTAATTAATTCCTCTTTGCTTGTGCATGAAGCTTTTGCTTTCCCTGTTAAACTGTCATTGTCTTGATCTACAAGTCTTCTCAACTTCCTTCTGTTTTCTTCCCCTCACACAGGAGAGTGCAGTGAGCGAGCAGGTGGGTGAACACTGGTTAGCCAAGGCTAGCCCACCACAGCCAGTGTTACCGCCAGAATCAGTTTCAGAAATTTCTGGACATACACGTTCAAGAAACAACTCTCCAGTCTGGTTTTGTTCATTTGTTTTGTTGTTGTTGTTTTTTTTCCTGCATCTGTGGAAGTTCTATGATTCAGTGATCAACCCCATACCTGCTGTTGCCACTCTGGTCATAGTTCTTAGATGCATATAGAAGTTCCTGGGTAAATGGAATCCAGATATAATAGAATTCTGGAATAGTATCTCCAGCAATATTTTTAAGGCTCGGTCATATGTTTTGCTGATGAGTAGAAAGTGCCTAAGAGCAGCTGCTGGATCACTTTGAGCTAGCTGGAGTGCTTGGTATTTCTGGCTAAAGAGGAGATTTAATTACCCTGGAAGTAGCAACAATTTATAATAGTAAGAAGGGAAAATTTTAAGTTATGCTTATATGATTGCGACTCCTAGGTCCTTCTGAGAGACTGAGATTTAACTTTAGCTCTCCAAATCACTAGCCAAAAATACATTTAGGGTTCTTGGTAACTTACACACTTTCAGAAATATACTCTGCAAAACATATGTTCAGACAATTTGCAGATGCATCTGGGTCCCTTGCAAAGGTGATTTCAGAGGGAGTCACGCTGTGTGGGAAATCTGAGCAGTTATGGACATTTGCTACTGAATTAATTTATTAGATACCTGATCCAACACTGTGGTAGCACAAGGCTAGAAAACCTTCCATGTCTCCCTGTTCCCAAAAGATTTACCAACACATGGAAAAATGGACAAGCTATAAGGAAGGCTCAATAAAACAGTAAATATTGTGGGGGGTCAGCAGCCACAGCTCTCTCACTGTCAGCAGAAATAGCAGATGCTAAAAAGTTCTGGAAATGTGTTAGTAGACCCGACTTGGAAGCTTCTCAGAAAATAAAAGAGCTTTGCGGTTTGTCTGCTCTTGGTAAACAGTGATTCCCAGCGTTCATACTCTTCATACCCTTTCAAACACTCCAGCACCCGCTGTTCTGCCTAATTGACACTTTTATGAGTCACGACACCAGCTATTAACCAAAACCATAAACGCTGCACTGGTGACTACACATGCAGGGGGACGGCAGGACAAAATCCCAGCAGCACTGCCGGCGTTTCCATGCAGTGACAGAGGCGTGCACAGCGCTGTGCCAAGGCAGGACCCTTTTCCTGTTTGTGCAGGGAGATCAGGGCACCGTAACGCCACGCCGTGTACATCCCACGACAGATATTCAGGGTTTGTATTTCCAGCAGGAACAGAGTACTAGACAGGGTTTTAATCCTCATCTTGGAGCCATCAGATTGAGCGATAAATGACCAGCTCCAGAACACACAAAGTGTTTGTGGCAGAGCACAGAATTATGCTCTAGTGTCTTATGAACCAGATTAATGCCTTTCTTAGTGGATTGCCCTTCTTTTAATCAATTGAGACACCTCAGCATTGAGTCAAAATGGAATGAGAAACAAGCAAATGTGCCACGGGTACTTTTTATTTAGTAACAGTGGTGAATAATTAATTGAAGAAGTGACAAAAAGGCATCACACTTTTTCTTTAAAATTAATTATAGCTAGTAGACATTTTAAGCTGTTATATTGAATGCCTAAGACAAGTACATGACCTGCACTGTTGCAACAGCAAGAAAGAAAAGAAAAAGGAACAACTCAAGAAAAAGAATTTAAGAGTTCTAAATAAGGAAAAAACTAGCAAAATAATGCTGTTTTATTAATAATCCTGATTTATATACCCATGAACAGATTTTTAAATCAACGATTCTCAGGTAGCAAGCGAAAAAACATTTTGAAATTTTGTACAAGGACATAAATTTTGATGAAAATCTAAAGCACAGACAGTAACTTGAAAGCCTTCACTTAGATTTTTTGCTTAATTTTGGCCATAACTGTTTCAGGAACTGGAGGTAACTTGCATCAGAAAAGCCTGAAATTCTGAAATCTGAGTTATGGTTGGTGTTATACGAAGCAATTAAATGCTGAAATGCTGCAAGGGCTGTCTGAAGGGCTGCCTTTAACAGGGCTTTTCCAGAGTTCAGCTCTTGGCTTGGCTACACAATGTGTAGCTGGCAGTTTTGAAAATTACAGTATTTATTGTGGTGCCTCAGTGTCGGTGTCACTCCTTTATTGGAGAATGAACATTTCAACCATACCAGTGTTATTCAAGCTGATGTTGTTCAGTCTATGTGGACATTGCTGGGTCCGTGGAACATCTGCAATTAGGAGGAACAATTGCCTTCCCACTGCTTGCTTTGGCACACCTGGACACGAGGTGCTCCCTACTCAGGGCCAGTTTTACACTCTGAGGAAGCACTGGGGGTAGCAAGGGGACTGCTTTTCACCTTCCTGGAAAGGACAAGGCTGTGCTCTCTCTGGAGCCTCATTTCGAAAGACCTTTGTAGACAGTGTGTGAGGAAATGTGTATATGTGCTAGACCAGACAGACAGATTGCATGTTTAGTGATTCCTGCTCCCTCAATTCTACAAATTTCTCTGAAGACTTGAGAACTGAGTCCCGTCATAGATGTCTCCATTCCCTTTAGGGGTTGTCTCAATAAACTGATATTAAATTCATTGCTGACAAATTAATTAGCTGAGTTAGGCCGTTGGATGAAGAAAGCACATTAGATCTCTCCTACAGACTTTGGAGAAGAAAATTCCTATGTCAAAGGATGAATAAACTGAAGGCTGTCAACATACAAGATGCCCTGGGAAAAGACAGATACTGAAAACAATTATCTTATTATAATTTAATGGTCTTAGGGGACCTATACACTGCATTAGGACAGTGGGGTAGCTTCTTTATCGTTCTTAATTATTGTTTTTAACAATTACTGAGAAGATGTAGTAAAATCAAGCAGGTTTATATTGTTTAGCTGGAAACAGAAATTGTATTTTTTCCTGATATATATGTGGGGACTAATTTAATCAAATTCCAGGCTAGAAAGTTTGCTGATGTTCTTGGTGAGTACACAGCTGGAATAGCACAGAGAGCCTTAGCAAGAAATCTGTGGAGCTTTCATATTTTTCTGACAGTTCTGTAATCCAGAAGAGCTGCCTGTCCAAGCTGCTCAAGATTAATTGTGCCTGAAAGCAATAGAAAATGGATCTTTAGCGTTGCATATTACTGCTTATCAAATACAAAATGCTCAAAAGCTTTTCTCTATCTCCAAAGAGTAAGCAGTGGTGACTTTTTCCTAGTTACATTTTGTGTTCTTCAGTGTTGGTAAATCAAAAAGCTTCTACTTTATATTGCATATGCAAGTGGCCATATACTCGTTCGTACATTAATTTATATAAGGAAATACAATTAAAATGTCTAAAATTTGGAAATGGCAGAACACCTCTACTGACACTGTACTCCCCAGCCCTTATGCATCCCTGTCACCCTGTCTCTGAATATTACAAAAAAAAATTAACCAAAGATCAGTTAATATTTCATCTATAGGGTTTTGGCCTCAGCTACCACACACATGCCTCAATAATGAAGTGGAAGAATGGGATTTTTAAAATATAAATCCCTTTTCCTTGTTCATTTCAGAACTTACACATGGATAGTGGCTGAGGCAGGGAACTGTAGGAACAGAAATGTGACTCAATTTTCCTGAGAAATTTAGTTCTATATCTGTCCCTTCTGAGAACTCTGTATGTGATGGTTTGAGACTCTGATAGGTTCTTCATCCTTGATCTCCTGGTCTGTACCTCTAGGTCTGCTCTGCAAGATGTTGAAAGGTTCAGTTGCTGGCACAGCCCATGAGAAATAATCTATCAATATGTAAGCTCTTCCGTAATGCTAAAATACCATTTTAACAGTCTTAAGTATTTCACACTGGACACCCAATATCTGTGGGTTGTCTATATCTCAGCTCTCTATCTCCTAAATGGAGATAATCCCCTCAAATTTCATAATTTCACATGGTTTTTACAATGATGGATTAATTGTCTGCAAAGCTCTCAGATTCTGGGGTGATGAACATCATAGAAAAGCCCCAGAGGAAATTATTAATTTTGTTTTCAGAGCAGGGCTTGAACAGTGATTTTTAAATAAGACCCAGGGCAACATATTGAACAATGAGGCTGAGAAAAATATTGAACAGCTGCTAATTAAGTCCTTTTGATGCACTAAGTAGGAGTATTCTTGAGAGAACTGAATGTGTGATCCTGTAATTAAAAACTACATTCCATATGAAAAAGGTGGCCAAATTAAGGTCATACTGCTAACCTGGATTCTGTCCATTTCTAATTTTTGGCAGCTTAACTTCGCAGTCATGATCATATTCTTCTGAGAGAAGATGGTGTGTGGCTGTAGTAGAAGCAAAACCAAATCAATGGCATGGTCTTGTCACCTACTCCATGCATGAACAGAATTGGGACCTTAAGTGTTTCTCTTCTCTATGAATTAACTGAGTAAAGGACAGCAGCAGCAGGATGTTTTCATCCTGGACCAGCACCGAGATGGGATGAGATATATGTTTTCATAGACAGCAGGTATGAGTTTTGGGAATCATAGATTTTATTTCAGACTGAGGAAAGAGGTTGCACAATCTTTCACATCACCCCCAAACACCTTTTACCTTTTATCCACCTCCTCCCTCCATTATGCCTTGTCTTTTCTGATTCTTTTCTCAGTCTTCTTGCCAAACCTGTCCTTGTTCTCTATTAGTTCATCTTCTCTCTCTCTCACATCTGCTCCCAGTCTCACTCTCTGTCTCAAGGGAAAAATCCCAGTTCACATAGTTTAAAACAAATTATTATTAAAATGATTTATTGATTTATTAATGACAGGTTGGGAACTATGCATTCAACATCGAGGCCAATAACACAGTTCTAGATATATACAAATGTTGATATACACCTGCACATTTTTAAATACCCTTCCAGAGCTGATGCCTAGAAGTCACAGTCACACACACGTGTGCTCACACACATTGGCACTGTCCCTTCCATCAGGAAAAGCTGGCAGCCAGCACATTAGTTGGTTGCTGTTTAATCTGACTGATGATTGCTTTCCTTTTAGCAGGATTAGTGTGGGACTAAATGTGCTTTTAGACAGTTCGGGATGTTGATTTGCACACAGTCTCACACTCATGTTTTTGTCTTGACAACAGTTGTTATCCAGACTGTGCGTGCAGCTTCTTATCACAACTTCTTTTTCCCTCCTGGAAACCTTCTCTGAGCCTCCTTGTACTTTTCCCCACACCTGTGCCTAGTCTCAGTTTTGTAACATGCCCCTCCCTGCAACTCCACTGGTTCCCATCACTTCTGCATCACTTTTCCTGACCGTGCTCTTCTTACTCATTCAGGCAGATCCTCTGCTGAAAGTTATGAAAGTTGCCTTTGGGAGTGGGGAAATAATCCAGTCTGGTGCAAAAAAATTCTCTGCATCAGACGGTGAATGTCCTTCCATGCACATGATAGTGGAGTAGCAGAACAGAGTTAACACAAGCATTTTTGAAGGTAGTTAATAAACGGAAGCAGAATCCAGACTTCGGTGTGGTCTTTGACTGCTGATGGCACAATGGTATAATAATCACGCCCCAAACTCGATTTAACTGCCTGCAATTGCATCATGTGACTGCATAAGAATTTCTCCAAAGGCACAGTCATAGAAGACCCTCCCACCCTTTGTGTTTGTGTACTGCTCCAGCAGAACAGAAAATAGCAAAAGGTGCCTTCCACCAAGCCCACAGGGAAAAGATGTACGGCCAGCCTGCCCGTAAGCTCTCTGTCCTGTTTCCAGAACACTCATTTTTGTGGTCACCCACGATAAATAGCAGCAGCTTGACATCTGATTTTATATTGGTTTTTTTTTTCCAAGGGGCCTTCACTGTGTATAACTGCTGGAGGAAATAAGGCCATTTAAACAGTTTTTTCAGTCTCTGCACGTGACTTGCAGCAAGAGTCTACAGAATTCAGCAGTATTTTGTGGGCCAGCACCACTCCTGTTTGAAATGGACTAATCGTAAATCACTGATTTAAGCAGTGCTTAACCAGAGAAGTCTGCATTGAAATTTTAGTGGAAGAAAAACCATTTTTAAAAATCTCTTCATTCATTTTGTTTTCAGGAGCTCAGGGAGACCAAAAAAGAATGGTAATCCCCAAAATCCTCACCTATCCTCAAAACAGACTGGAGACAAGACCTGGGATGGCCCTTTGTATAAAGACCTAGGACCCACTGGGCAACTTTTGGAGATTTAGTTTCTGGCTGTCTCCCAGTCTCTTTGCAAATTTTCCTTCTAATTAGTGTCTTCTATTTCTCTGTTCCTTTTTTTTTTTTCTTTTAATTTTTTTTAAATAAAGGTGTGATACATGAAACAGTCTTTATGGCTCATGTAAAAAATAATTGCATGTTACACCAAATACCAGAACATCAAGATACTCATTAAACAGAGGAAGACAGAAAACAATAAAATAACAACATTTTCCTAACTGATCCACCACTCTGCAGACAACAAGATATCCTTCTTAAGTCGAAACTTAGGAAGATGAAGCCTCACCTCACAGTAAATACACCTTTGTAATGCCTCTTTAAAAATTTTTTTTCCTCCGAGTGATTTCTGTACAAGTGAGATTTTTCAGTCTGTGTTTGGAACACTCGGGGAACATTCAGGAGTCCCTCCAGCTCTCACCCTCCTTGAAGGGTGTTAACATTGTGTTAGGAATGACTGTTGAAGTCATTGAACTTCACTATTGTGAAGTTTTAAAAGTATATTTTTCTTTTAAATGTGGTTGGTACATTAAAAAAAATGTACACTGGACTAACATTTGACAAGTAAAATCAAGTTAATGGCAGCAAAAGGGCAAATCCAAAGACTGTATATATGGAATAAGTAAGTGGATGACATTTTAAAAGCTACACCTTCCTAAATCCTTTAGCCAGGTCTCACTGCACACCTGAGGATTAAAATTACTTACATGCAAGTTTATCATGCAGCTTTACGAATATGTATTCTGTGATGTCCCAGTTCTTACTGACCTCCTATAAAGCAGTGTAAACAGCTAGGAATTGAAATCTCAAATAAATAAAACAATCAATGAGACACTTCCATTATATCCTGGAAAAAATACTATTTTTTCCCCGTAGTCCTCAGATAAGTTGTTTACAGACAACAAAGGACTGGCTGATGAAGAGGCAGCTGAGTTGTGGGTAATAAGGCTGAGTGGTTTGAAAGATGTTGTTGTGTACTGCCTGACCTACATCTGAACTACTTCCAGCCTGGAAAGGGGGGAGAGGATTACACTCAGCATTCAGTAGTTTCTAAAGCAAATCATATCTGATTCTCTTTGTTCTCATTGTATACAACATGTGAGAAAATCTTACACAGGAATCCTGCTTTTCTAGGGAAAGTAGTGACAGTAGGCAAAGAATTTCTTCAATTTCCTATTCTTTATGGTACCAATGCAAGTTAGACAAACCTTTAGTAGCTGTTAGTCTTCATAGCTCTGCTTGTTGCTTGCTAATGCTGTCCTAGAGGAAGCTAAATTAAAAGGTAGGCAGTGTGCAGGAGCAAGCAGGACTCTCATCTACCTCATCTACAGAGGAAGACTGTGAAAAGTCAGTACAATATATCCTGAGAAAAAGTTTTAGATAAAAACGAAAGTTACTGTTGGGTTAGCTGCACCACCAAATAAATAAAAAGTATATAAGGTAAATGATGAAATTTAGAGACAGTACTAAAACTGTTAACAGGTAGAAATAGATTGCAGAAGACATCTAATAGAGTGAGGCTGTAAGACTCTGTATGTTTAAATTCACATAATAACCATTTCAGCTCAGCTGAGATTGCAAAGTGACCTGAATCTCATATTTTCCGAGCATGAAGGTTCAGTGATGTCTGACTGCTATGGCAGACTCAACAGAGAGTTGTGCATGGGTAGAAGAGACCACTGCAAAAGCAGGTTTCAAGCAATGCAGTGGAAGCAAAGCATAAGCTTAACAGGTCATTGTGCACAACAGGATTTCAGACTCCTTCCAATGAAAATAATTATATATATATCTGTACGTGGTAGGGTCAGTCCAGTGATTGCCACCTGCATTTAGTTGGCCAATGTCTAATTTCACAGGTATTCTGTCTTTAATTGGGAAGGAGATATCGAATCTAGTTGAGTGACCCAGTGTTATGTGACTTGAGTGCTGCAGACCTAATATTTCATGAAAGAAATATCATGAAATCACACCCCCATTGCAAGCAAAGACTCCTTGAGGCTGCATATCAACCACAATCTTTGTTCCCATTCATGGAACAGGCATGAAGTTTCAGATTCAGAAATCCTATTAGGAATTGTCCTGTCGAGTGTTGTAGAGCCTACAATTAAAGGTATGGTTTAATCAACACCTGTTCAGAGTCATGTATTAAGGAATTTACATATGTAGGTATGAGTATACCTACACAGACTGGGGAGAATTATGTTCCTTAACATGATTTCCTAACAGGTGACTCGAGTCATACAGAAATGCCAGGAAATTAAATGCCTTTTGTGAACCCACAACTTGGACTGGAGAGTATTTTTCAATTTATCCTTTTTGCCAGATAGGACTGGATGAATCTGTTCATTTCTTTAATTCCAAAGTATAAAAAATCCCTGCAACTGGACAGAAATTGCAGTGTGTATCAGCGACCATCACTGAACTAGCACAGCTCCCTTCATGGGTAAGCTCTTTAAAAGACTGAGCAGTTCTGGAAAGGAAAGGAACCTGAAATAATCACTTCTTTTGAATAGAAAGAGCTGTGGCTCTTGTGCTGTGGTGTGACCTTCATGCTGTCAGGATGTGTTAGGTGTATTGTGAAGTTTACCAGAGCAGGCCTCAGGGGGCTTTGGTAGAGGGATGCCTAAGATGTGAATTCCTGACGGCCTTAGGCACTGAATCATACAGCTCAGCCAGCTTGGTGGCCTATCTCAGCATGCACAGTAGCAAAACTTTAAGTACCTACTTAAGCTTTGTGTTGAAAACTTTTGGTGCCTGTGCATGCTCAAACACTCTAGCAGAAAAGCAGCTTTTTTTTTTTTTTTTTTGGTGAATCTCCTCAGAGTTAAGCACATGAATAAAGCCTAAAATGAAACTGAAGTGCCGCAATTCCTTTGTGAGGCTCTGCATAAGTTCTCTGGAACGAAACTTGCCTCTTTCATTAGGAATGTCTGTCAGCATGAAAAAGATTTAAAGGTCATTGGTTTGCAAAGTGGTATGAGCAGAATCTCAAGGCTGTTAGAGCAAGTCTTGCTGAGGAAGCTGAAAGGAAAGGATGAAACATCTTAATTCTCCTTGCAGGCTCCCTGAGTTCTTCCAGTGCTCTTCTGTTTTGGTCTGTGCAGGACTTTTCTGATCAATCTGACAACTAGAACTTTCCACCACGTGGCTTTTGAGAAGGAACGCACACCAAAGATTACTACAGTGTGCACACCTCACACCTCACTGCGAAGATAAGGGAAATCTGGGGCCTTTGATTTTCTGTGGATTATGCAGACCAAAAATTAATGACAATCGCATTGTTGATAACAAAGAAAAATTTTAAGATGCATATGTTTTGTGGAGGTACACATCCCACTGAATTTCATTGTCTTCTGCAGTTTAGGAAATGATTACTCTTTTGAGATGCTTTAAAATGTGAAGGAAGTACATTAACAATGCTTTGTATAAATGGTGAGCTTCACAACTTCAGTTCAGATACCATACTACAATATGATTTCAGCTGTCTGTAAATACACTAATGTAGTAGAAAAAAAAGGAAGTCCTTAGGAAGAAAGAATACAATTGAGAATATGGAAAATTGAAGCTGAAGAAAAGTATGATAAAAAAGGGTTTTGCCCTCTTTGTCTTTCAAACATAGATTGCTGGGTCTAAATTCTTCAGTTGTTATAGTTCAAATATTAAATAATTTACTTTTAAACATCACACTGTATAGTGTTACTATCCAAAATCGGAGTTATGCAAATGAGCCATGAAAGGACTATTTCTCAGCTGTTAACGTCAGTATAAAGAGTAAAAATGAGTATGAGTCACGTTCCCTGTTGGACTGAGGGATCAATTAATATG
Organism: Cnemophilus loriae; assembly: GCA_013397755.1. NCBI lineage: Eukaryota > Metazoa > Chordata > Aves > Passeriformes > Corvidae > Cnemophilus > Cnemophilus loriae. The sequence goes on from VZTF01002689.1 coordinate 719,441, forward strand.
AAGATTACCAATCCAAAGTATAACTCCATAGAAGGTCTTTTAAATGAGGTCTATTTTATGTTAAGAAAAACTATTTGTATAACTGTCAGCATTCAAGGAAGTGGCCTTTAAAGCCTAGTATTTATGTACTGTTAAGCACAAAAAAGAAGAATTTGCAATGTCTCCCAAATTGTGTAAATTATCCAAAGGGCAATACATCTGTCTTAATTCTAAAATTACTAATGGCTACGTTGACATTAGGGTGGCTTCATTGTCGCTTTTATCCACTTTTTTCCTGTCTTTCTGTCAGCCTTCTCTACAAGGAGTTTTGTAGCTTTAGAGAAGGCAGGCAAGAGAACTGCTAAATCCAGTGGGACTTTTATTCTTGCACTGTTTTCATGGGGAAGATGTATCAAAATGGACTTTGGGTGTGAAGAAGATACATTATTTATTATAACTATGGAAGGAATTATGAATGCTCTATTTGATTGTTCCTTCTGGTTTAAAACCAGTGGAAGAGGTGAATTTTTGTTGAGTTGTCTTAGTTTTTGGACTACCTGTCTATATTTTATATTATTATACTGCCTGTATAGATTGCAATTCATTTCAATGATCCATTTCTTCCACATCCTTGTTCGAAAAGAGACCATCTAATCAGAATTATTGACATGATTATCACAATAGCATCTGAAGAACAAAATCACAATTGCTCATATAATCAAAGGATAGAAAATTCAGACACATCAATTTGGCCTTCCTAGCTGTGCCATCTCAGTGCCTAAAAATGTGTGTTTGTCTCTATCGGGGTGATGCAAAAATCTATAATGAAGCAAGCTGGCTTCCTGCATAGCTAATAGGATACCTTAAAAGTTTCCAAAGATTATTTCACAGTGATGGTAAGAAACAGGCACTCCTGAAAATATAGAGAATTTAGGAGTCCACCTACAGCCCGTAGAAGGCTGAGAATATGAGAATAGGGAGCTGACTTCAAAGGCTGCATCTGTGCCCAGTCATAATCCACTCCTCTTTGCTGTACAAAAAACTTAGACAAGAAGCAGGGGAGATGAAGATCTGCTGATGGCAGATAAAGAATCCGGTCATAGATTTATCTGGGTAGCTTACACTTCTCCCTGATGAATCCCCTTCAGAATTCTTGGTGGGTGTATGGACACACGAAGAGATAAACCTTGGATTCAGAGCTTCAGCAAAAGGGCAGAGCTCAGCACCCTCTCATGCTGTGTCTATAGTTTTTCAGTAACTTGCTCAGTGTATTATTACTCTGTTATCCTTTTGAGGCATGAAACTCTCACCAGTCCCTGTACATTATCCTTTGGAAGCCTTTAGAGCTCAGACTTAGAGCCATTAGTAGTGCTTAGAGCAAAGACACCTGACTCACTCTTTGAATGATCATACTGGGGCCAGACTCTTATTTTTTGGGCACTCCGATACCTAAAGTCTTTGAACTGTGCCTTTAGGCTTATTCAGGAGCTGTTGAAATGGAGAACAAATATGAAGACTTGTGCTTAAATAATTGGGGGAGGGGGTTTGTTTCTATTGTTTATATTGCTAAAATAACCTTCAGTGAAGTGGGTTTTTTTTAAGTGTAAATGTTTTATCACAGTGCATTGCTTTCAATGTTCACCAAGTGTAAGGACTGTCTACTTCTAAATACAAAAGGATTTCGTGATCAAACATTCTAGGAAAAAGACCAGGTCATATGTGAAGGACAGATGTCACCATGTAAGGAACAAAAGTACTAATATTTTCAGTGCAAAAGGTCTAAGATCTTTATGAGTTATGTGAGAAACTGTCTTTCACTGAATAAGGCACCATCAGAAGACAGCAAAGGAAAGAAGCTGGGAGCTCCTGAGGCTAAGAGAGGGGTAACAGGCACTGGAATGAATGATGCCTTTGGAGCAGCTCCTGGTTATAAAATCAAATCAGGCTCTGTGAGCTGAAGGCTAAGGTTGGCCCAGAGACATTAGGAAAGGAAAAAAGGGTTCTTGGCAGATAGCTCTACTGAGATTAAGTAACAAAGAAGGGTTGTAGGATGCAGTTGGGATTTTTTTTTTCTAGTATAAATTCTTGTATTTCAAGCAGAGGAGGAGGTGGAAATTCCATGTGCTAATAATGGCTTAGGATAGGAAAGACGATGCACAGCATCAGGTCTTATTGCAAAATTGAGGGGGAGGGAGAGTTTTGCATGGAAACTGCAAGGACATTTAAGCTGAATCTGCTAGAAACTGAAAGCTCTGGGTTACAGCAATCCCTAAAATTTAGCTAAAATTATTTAAAAAACGAAAATCTGAAAGGGACTCGGGGCTGTTATTCTATCTGTCCTTTTGACTATGTCTGCTTTCTGCCTAAAGTTATTTGCATGACAGTCATTCAGCAAAGGGTGTCAACAAGTGCTCAGGTTCAAACATATAATTTGGATTATCCATCCCCTTGAGTTTCTCCCTGAATCATGGGTAATACCAATTGTTATCCTTACAGCAAAATGAATGAAGTTAGTTTAGGGCTAATGAAACTGCACAGTTGTAATAAGGAGCAGAAAAGCAGATGGCTGCATAGTTCAGTCACTATCCCCTGTATCAATTCTTACTAATTCTTCCTGATAAGGGTGGATGCAGCAATGTCTGACAGATCACATATTTAATAACTCTTTAATACCCGTTTTGAGCACAGCTGTGGAAGTGTCACCCCTGTGTTCTCTGTCACTGCCAGGAGAATGCCGCTAGTGACCGCCGGTTCCTGACCACTGCTAATGGCAAGGACGGTGAGCTGAGCTCATGCTCTTCCTGGTGCTGTGGCCACTGATACCACCTTCGAGGCCAGGGATTGCTGTGGCCGCTTCCTCCTTCATCAGTTCCCTGACTCATCAGTCTGTGAACTTTCCTCTTTTGTTTCTTTTTTTGTTTGCTTGTTTTCTGCTCATTGCTGAGTGCCTTTCAGAGTTAAAACCTTCAAAAAGAATGCTATCATGAGATGTTATTTTCAGTGTGCATGTGGTTGCAGGGTTCCGAGGTTAACAGTTTCTGAAGCCTGAACAATTCCCGCACAAAGCAGTCCAAGTAATTCTGTCTAAAAATTCTTTTGTCAAGCCCAATACCTGTCAGCTGAAGTAGAGGATATCTTTTCAAAAACACATTTAATAAAACTTCTTTGTTCTTTGTCAATGATTCCAATGGTTAACTGTTTGCTATTAAAGGTTATACCTTCATTTCAATATGAATTTCTCTAGCCTTAACTGCCAGTCAGTAACTCTTACTGTGTTTTGTTTTTTTTTTTTTAAAGTAAATGCTGGTTTTCTTTTGTCAAGTCTACATATAGATTGTTTCAAAATCACATATCCTCCTTCTCCATAGGAAACAGTTTCATTCCAAGACATATTTCTGCAATAATCTTTTTGAATCATTTCTGAGGCTGCTAAATTTGCAGTATTCTCTCTGAAGCACGTGCCAGAACTACATCCAGCTCACCAGTGGTGGCCTCTTCAGCCCTGTGTATGGAGACTGTACCCGCTCCCTCCCTCCTGATAACATTCCTGTTTCACATTCAAGGAGTGCCAGAGTCCTGATTGTCACAGCTTTGAACTACAAATTCATAAACAACAAATTATCCACCATGACTCCCAGTACCTTTCCAGAATTGCTGCTTTTCAGGATGAAGTCCCACATCCTTTAGCTCTGTTCTGTGTAAACAATGCACTTTAGCTTAACTTCAGGCAAGTTTTGTAAGGAGAAACATCTCTTTTCGGATCAGCATATATACTCAGAAGAGGAAAAAAAAGAAAAGCCTTGGGCACGTGAGCTCTCTGCATTTCTGTGTGGAAACTGATCAAAATCAGACAGATATGGGCCTGAATATTGAAAAGCCCAGACACTAAGACACTCACATATTTCAAAACAGGAAGGGATTCATCTCTCATGTCCCTGGTGATGTATCTAACTATTGGGGGGATATTGTCTATTCTGTGGCAGCTTTTCTTTCTCATTTCCAGCTTACTCCTTTTTACACTCTCTTACTATGAGCTGCCCTTCAGCTAAAGAGGGCTTTGTGCATGATATTTGGGGTTGGAGTGCTTTTCCAGTTAAATCCATTGATCCAGTATAAAAACAGTGCCTCTTCTTACAAACCTTGCCTCCATTTTATACAATTATGCCACTACAGCTGCAATAACATTACTAGTTTTAGCTGTATCAAATGCTTGTGTAGTTGGAGTCAATTTACCAAATGATCTGAATAGACATCTTTAGATCAGCTTTGTCATGTGCAAGCTTTATCCAGAATTCTTTAAGGCTTTCTTCAGAATTATATTTAATAATATCTTACTGTTATTAAATATTTCAGTGTCTATATAATTGTTTGTTTCTCATTTCATCAAGTAGAAAATGAAGATTGAGAGCAGATAATCTTTTCCCAAATCTGAAGTAATTTATGATTTCGGCACAGGTTATTTTAATTTCCCTCAGAGAAGTCAATCAAAAATGAATCTTGTTAAAGAAATTACTCTGGTTTTGCAGCTCCCTAATGTGTATTATGACATGCTGGAGAGAGGAAGTCTTGTTTAAATGTCTTTCATCTTGTCTGTTTCAACAATCTGAAACTATTCTTCTTCCTACAGACAAGCGGAAGAATTGTTTTTCCTCCTTCTTGAATTTACCACCTCTAATTTCAGATTTCCTAGTCCTTCAGCACCTTAGTTAATAGCTTAGGAAATCACTTAATTCAATATCCTTTCAGCATTTGATGACATCAGGTACTTGATGAGCCCAGTGACTTTGTGCTGACCTGCTTTGGTGGACCAGGCATGTTGGCCACTACAGAACATGTTTTATTTCAGTGTTTCTCATGGACTTAACTCAGTCTCATAGGCGAGTCGGTTCTTCCATCTGAGCGTAAGGTTAAGCTGAACTTCTGACAGCTGCTTAAAACAAATCAAACATTATGAGCAGATACTGTGAGGTACAGAGAAAAAACCCCTAATATTTGTGATCATCAGAAGGAATCGTCAAAGCTCAGTAGCAACCAGGCTTGTCCCTTGCTTATTTCTGTACTGAAGTTACTGAGGAAAACACCAGTCAAATAATACTACTCATATGAAGATGAATTCACAGTTAAAAAATCAACTTTGTCTTTCCTTCCAGTGATGTCATGCAAAGTACTTGTGACAGCAGTGTTTTCTCTACTCTTTCTTTTGGTCAGATGATGCATTGTCTCATGCAAAGATTTAAATGCATCTTATTACAACCAACCTACTCATCGGTCAAGAATATACAGAAAATTCAGATTATGAATACTTCCAATTCTTGCTTTGTATAGTTATAAACTTTATTTAAGAGGAAGCAGTTTAGATTTTATACGACTCTTTTCACATGATACAAAATCATTAAAATACTGGTGTAATTCTATTTAGGAACTCACTTAAAACATAACTAGATGGTGGATATGAATATTGCTGATAACAAAACAGGAACAATGCTGACCTAAACAGAAAATCATCAAGTGTGATAATTAAAATATACTTACTTTGTAATAATAAGCCAGTCCAGTCAATTCCTTTTATTTAAGGGTATAGAGTGCCAATGCCAAGACTATTAGTGTAAGTGGCCAGTAATGCTGCTATCATTTAGTAGTGTCTATATTACCATTGAAAGACATTAAAATCATGAATTATAAAAGTTATTATCACCAGGAACAAACAAACAAACATACAAGCTGAAGGAGCAAAGCACTACCACTTCATTTGGACCCCATACTCTGAACAAAACTCTGTGCCTCAGTCACAGACTGTTAGGGCTGTTTTAGGCTGTTTCCAGCTTTGAAGTTCTATGTCCAGTAAGGAGAAGGAATAAGAAAAAGGCAGAAACCCCTAAAAAGAAAATGTAACTTCTAAGGACATATGCTCAAAGACTAATTGCATGTTCACTTTGAAAAAAAAAAAAATAGTGGCTCCAGCTTTGAGAAAGACCAGAGATCAGCTTATGAGATGGGAGGAAATAAAATCAAAAGAGACTAATTCACTGTCAGAGCAGAGAACACCTAAGAGAGGCTGATCAGAAGAGAATTTGTGGAGTGAAGAACATAAGAGAGGAAAAGCAAAAGCCAAAAAGGAAATTTGGAGGCAAAAGCAAACACTTTTAGTAAAAGCTCTTGCTTTTTTTAAAAGGTGCTTTCTAAAGAGATTGCACTGTATTTCACCTTTATGCACTTCCAAGTTACAAAAATAGTAACCAAAACCAGTCTTCTGGTAACCGGTTGTCTGATTGCTCTAAATACACATTACATTTCTTTAATAAACCAGGATGAAATTGTTTACAGTCAGTTTTCTCAGTAGTGCTGATCTACTTCAAGAAGTAGCTATGGAGCTTATGAAATAACTGCAGCTTTTCACTGGTTTAGAAATTTAGCTCTATTTTACTGTACATTCTCTATGTGCTCTAAACATACAAGACTAAAGGGTAATGTATATACAGAAAGTAAAAAGTTCTCATTTTGAGGAGTGTGAGTCTTCAACTTGAGACAGAGGAATAAAGAAATCATCTGTGTTATTCACTTTCAGGACTTAGTAAATTCCTACAGAGAAAAGCTCAAGATATTACAAACGATAAAGACAACCTTGAATTCAATGAGAGAACAATTCTCTCATTGCTTATGCACCCATCTCTATCCTGGTAACTCAATAACCAGTCAAATATTATGCAAAGCAGTACCTGTAACAATCTAGAGGAAAAAAAAGGAACATTTTGACACTGAAATCCTGATTCTGCATTGCTAAAATCCATTTGAGTTTTCCTGTTGACCTCAGTGAGCATTAACTTGCAGTTATATATTTCAGTAGCAGTTCAGTTTCCATATAATCAAGACCGCAATGATCAAATGCTTCTCCTTCCCCTAAAAATCTGTCATAAATAATGACTACATCAAAGGCATTTAGTATAATGGCCTTAAAGTCATCACATTGTAAAACATCGTCACAGATTGATATTTCTTGCCTTGACATCAAGTGTTTTACCTTTACTTCACTCTTTTTTGTATAAGGTAAGAATGCTTTGGTCTTGGGTTTGTATAGAAGCAGATTGCCATACAGTGAAAATGTCCATGTCATTAGAATAAATTACTTTGTGATAGGGTCAAATGTGGCTTTTAAAAGGCAGAGTGGGATTTCCTTTGTTTATTTCAAATCTGAGGCCACAGAACTTGTATATTTGATCTGCCTGCAAATGGGTCCTTCATGAAATCCTGTGTTAGCAATAAACGCATCATGGAGATGAATTCATTCAAAAGCAAACTTCCCTCCACTCTTTCGTGAAAAGCAAAGAAAACAGTAAAAAATCCCTTGTAGAGGTTATTTAGTTACCAGGGTTTAGATGTATAACCATCACTAGGAATTTATTGAGAAAATACAGATTCTCACTGTCAAAGGTGAACCTACCTGAACACTGTCGTGGAGGATGACTGTTCATACTGTACCTGCAAGGGACTGAGACTGACATTCTACAACTTCTCCACAATGTTCCGCCTCACAGTGAGAGACAATTCTGTTTGAATAATTTCTAATACTAAACCCAGATCTGTGTTATTGCACCTCCACATGTGGAGACTTTAGAAAAGAATCAGTGGGGTCTGGAAATAAGATGATGTTTTTGTTGTTGTTTTCATACCCCCTTAACCTTTCTTTCACAATTATTTCCCTTGTGTGTCCCTGAAAGACTTTGACTTGTGATAGATTCTGAAATGCCAAAGGGGTTTGGAAACATTTTCCTCCATCTTTAATCCTATGGATATGGGGTAACTTCCCTGTCCTTTCTCCTGTCCTTGGAACAGCCTCTCCACTAATCATGCATACGCTGTAGCATCCCTGGGAGAAGAGGGAGGAAAACCAGAGTGGTGAAACGGGTCTGGAATCACAGCCTTCTCTCCAGCTGTGCCCTGACTCTGTGCATGAGAAAGAGCAGAAGCACAGGAGAGCTGTACAGCAGAGAAATGGACCAGAAATTATTGTGCAGCCTGTGACAGGAAAGGACACAAAGCAAGTGTTGCAGTGTTGGCTACATCACAGTGTGAGCATGTAATAATTTTGATGCTGTTTGGTATTACATACATTTAGATTGTCATAAAGTCACAGAAACTGTCTGTCACTTATCATTACCGTCAATGACTCCACGTGCCCTGCCAGGTGAGGAAATTTGCCATAGAAGTTTACTTCTGATTCTGATAGGAAATGTAGCCATGGAGAAGAAGGGCATCTGGACTTCTAGAATGATTTGTGTGACCTGCACCCCTTCCCTGACTATGTCCCAGTTGTGTCTGAGAAAATGAGCAGTGGTAAGACTGTGGCTGTGGTGGTTGTTCTGTTGGGATGGATTTGTCTTAAAAACTGTAAAAAGTCTGTTGACAGAAGATTAGGTGAAAAAAAAGTTGTAAAAATGTGAATAATTTTTTAAATTTTCACTCAAATCTTAACCAAATAACTGCTTGGATAATTCCTCTTCCTGTTCAGATTTTTCATTATTTCCACATGAAATTACTACATCTACAGAATACCTTAATTTACGCTACCACGGTTTCATGGTTGTAATAAAAATTGCGCAAAAGAATCCCAGAATGATTATGTTCCATACTGTCATGGAATCCATTTCATGGTCATATTCTGTCCTTGCCACTGCTTTTCTCTGCAGGGCAGTGGCCTTGAGAACCCAGAGGCAGCATGTGGGAGGATATGGTGCCACTCTGGGCACTTTGTACTGCCTTTTATGACACAAAATCTTCAGGGTGGGCCTTAGTTTCTCCAGAACATCACCCAGAAACAAGGAGACAAAAGAATTTCTCATTGAAAGAATAGAATTCCTACAATTAGCCCAAAGAAACTTCACCAATTTTTTCTTAAAAAGAAAAAAAAAGTATCACAGCTCTCTTTGGTAATATGACAACGTTTTGGTATCAGGTTTATGTAAGATTCAGACTTGAATCAGTGCTTCAAACTTACATTGTCAGAAATCAGGGAAGAACTTAGTCCTATGTCTTTATTCCATAGATCTCAGGCAGTTTGAGCTAACTGAAAGTTTTGGCTTTCTTTTTTTTGTCTTGCACAGATCTCCTTTCATGCATTGCAGGTTCACTAAGGGGCAAAATCCTCCTCTTCTTGCTCATGCTACATGATGAAAATTCCTTTTTTGATCTCTCTAGCTCATCAAATATGCAGTTCATTTCAACTTTAAGTTGAAAATCTCCATTTTCACCCTTGTGCTGTTAGAATTTCCTTGAATTTTGAAAAAGTACTTCACTTTAGAAGAAGTTTTAGTACCCATCTGAAAGAGATACAAATCCAAAGTTCAAATCACATATCTTCTGGAAGGAGCTGCTTTAGAAACTTCAGATCCAAGCCTGACTTCCTAGCATCATCAAGAACTTACGCAAGTTAAACTCAAAATCTGGGTTCTTTCTCATCTGATTTTGTGTCTGGAGTTGTTAAGCAATAAATGACCTCAAGCTCAGCTACCACTCCTCCTTGTCTTGCAGAAAATATCAGACTGTGGCCTTGTTTCTGCAAAAAAAGAGGTTTTGTTAAGAGGTACATGACCTACTCTTCACCTTGTCAAGGCACTTTATATAGGGAAGAGTTTAGGGACCATACAGAAAAGGTTAGCAGCCCTGGCAACTCAAAGACTTGAGATATGTTAGGTAATTGAAACCCAACTCTGAATAAACCTTTGAACATTTATCTGTTTACTCAAATTGAATCTGAATGCTGAGCCTTCTGAAGTTCACTTGTCCCTGTTTATTTGAAAAATGGATTAGGATAAATTACTGAGCCGTCACTAAGGGACAAGAGTTCAGCGTGAGGCGAGCCAGCAAATCTCCACTGGAAATTCAGTATAAATTACTGACCTCTAAAACTGTCACTTTCGTATCAGCTGACAATGTCATTTTTATCAGAAGATTTGCTTTTGTGCTCTCTCTCTTTGCTGCCAGTTGTAAAACTTCCTGACACCTGTGTATTTCCAGCAAGATTCACTAGTTTGTATCTCCAGCAATAGGCAGAATTTGCACTGCACCTGGCTGGCATTTCTCTTCAGCTGTCAGCAGGGATCTCTCGCTCTCTGGTTAGAGTCAGTATGAAAATAAATGTTTGATTTGATGGAACTATGAAGGAGTAGTTGAAGTGTTTTTCAAGGGAAGGGAAGGTGCAAACTCTATAGGGTGCTCCCAGGTCCTGTGGCAGGAAATACAGCAATTCAGACTGGAGAAGCAAATTCAGTATATGTAATCAACTGTGATTCCTCCCTGATTATCTCTGGACTAATTAGGGAGTGTTTTTTACAGCTAATCAGAGGTATCTGGAAAGAAGTAATTTGCATAACTTCAAGTCAAATTATTTCATGAGGACAGTTGAGCTAATGTAAACTGGCATTTACTGTAAAATTAACATGTATTGCATTCAAAAAGGAAACAAAGAAGCAATGGAAACCTGCAGACTGGAAACCAGGAAGAGCAGCAGCGACGGAGTGCAGAAGCTGTGCTACATGAAGCATATCAATGCACAAAGCACAAGGAATGTAAATATGCAAAGGCCAAAACATTGCAGAAGGTGACTCATTTAACAAAATTGTAAATACCATGGATTCTGCTGGCTGTCTAACTGTCACTCTGCAACTGCATTTTGTCGTGGTTAGGAGCTTAGTATTCCAGGGGAAAGAGATCCCTGTTTTCTCATTTACCAGGGACTGTTTTTTACTTAAGTAAATACAGTCTAAAATTAGCTTCTAATCTAGCATTACAGCAAGTCTGGAAAAGACAACCATACACGCTTTTGTTTCTCCTTCAAAAAGATGGAACACATTGGAATTCCTGTTTACCTGTTTCTTCAAGAGTGATTTTGAAGCCTATTTGTACCTCTGGGGATGTAAGGGAGGTTTTGGCTACCTCACTTCAGGCTGCCAGAGTTTTCTACCTGTCTCAAACTGTAAACCTGACAGGTTTCCTATCTGGGAGACCTGATCTGAGAATGAGCTCCACACGGTGAAGCACTGGAATATGTGATTTTTCATATGGGACCAAGGGCTCAAACGTATCTGTCAACCTGCTGCTTCACTCAGTGGGAAGAGGATATCCTTGTGAGCTCTGACATTCATCCACAGTCCATTTCATGCAGAGCTAAGGCCTAAAGTTAGAACTGGACTTCTTATAAGAGCCTGACTGAGGATGGATGTACAGACATTTGAGTCTAACTGAACTAAACACGTAAGACAAATGCTCTCTTGTGGGAATTTAGAATGCTAATATCCATTATCAACCCTACAGAACAACAGCAGTTCTAGGAATAAATTAAACTGGAGATTGATGATAGCAGTTAGGAAGGATCAGCTGGTGACTAATTAATCCTTGAAGTTAAGACAGTGTCCCTCCACAGTGCATATTTTTTCACAGGTCCAGGTCTGTGTAACATTTTTCCTAACAAGGGTCACCCAGCTCATAAAGATTTAGTGCTTGGCATCTGGCATCAGTTTTGTTGCAGATGGTATTCAGAAGATGCAGATTATCTATCCGGTCCTATACTGAGACAAAACACTGTCAGTTGTGAGATTCTGGATCTCTCAAATGGATTTTCACCTTCAGGGAAATCAATTCAAAAGCATTTGGGGGATCACTTGACTCCCATGTAGACTTGTTCACCAAAATGGCCATTTTGTAATTATTTTTATATTCCTTTGAAAAAAAAAAAAACCTAGCACTTTTAATTTTAAAAGATGGATTATTTTTTATATTTAAAAAGATTACATTAGTGATCAAACACAATTTTTAATACAGGTCACTTTTACAAAGAAGATATCATTTTCATGGCTTATTTAAATATGCACTTCATTTTGTGAGTCCATGTATAGATTTTTGTTTGAAACTTTTTTTTGAGGAGGACCTGACCGACGTGGAAACCAGTGAACTAAGAAAGAAAATAACTCTTTGTATTCAAACCTTGACTAAATGTTTAAACCCTAGCTATGCCTAGATGCAGAAATTGTATTTCTGATGTTCTCTTTAATATTTTCTGTCCCCAAAAATGCACATTCTCTTGGTGTGTGTTTGCATATTAATATTGCTGTTTTTTCCTTTTCCCTCAGCATCTTTCTTATAAGCACATAAGCATGTGTACCTAGTATCGCTAGACCTAAACTGTTTGGCATGAAATTTGCTTTCTCACAGCATTTTTTAAAAAGTATGAAGAAAGCCTAAAATGGAAAAGGCTATCCTTATTTTAATGTTTAGTCAATGGGTTATTTCCTTCTGTTGAAAAGATGTGAGTTTGTGCAAATAGCCATTTCTACTTAATGAGCTACACCAAATTATTAGTTCAAATTTCTGCTTAAAACTGATTTCTTAAAATACACTCTATTTCAGCTTTCACTAGAATAAAAATAAGAAAAGTTAAGAGGTTCCAATTTCCACTCTGTTATACTGCTTGGATCTTGTCAAATCCTGGATATCAGGGAAAATGAACAAGTTAAGGCCAGTAGGCTTTAAGTTACTGAATGCTAGAAGACTGTACTTGGGACCAGATCATTTTATACTTTCCTGTTTCTGCTGCTGGCCACTGTCTGAGAACAGCCACTGATCTGTCTCTAATCTAATCCGACAGTGGTTGTGCTGTTAGAACTCAGCCTAGTGCCTAGTAAAGGCTTATTGCTTCCTGAGATAAGGCATCCACAACCTCTTCTAATTCGGGTACTTAAAGATGTTTCTGTCTCTCTTATAGTCCTGTTCAGAACTACACTTTCCACAGTGTGTATGGTGCATACAGCCTTTTTTTAAGAGCCTAGAATTCTTCCAGGCTGTGTTACCCAAGAGTATGCAGAAAACCTTCAGATGTTATTAAGACACATTATCTGGTTTGCTATTTCCCTATTTTTACCTTCCTTCTGTTTTCATTCATTCCCTCCTGTTTCAGCTACAGCCCAGCACTTTCACTCCATCTGTGAGGGTGGTAACTCCAGCTGCCTCTGCAGCTGCCGTCTTCACTGTTTCTTGGCCAGCCATCAGGGAATGACTTTTCCTTCCCTAAATACATTATACATTTCAGCCAGCTTCCACTTGAAAAGCAAAGGAAGCCGTTTAAATACTGTATAAAGGCAGTTTCCCACCTCTGAATCTATAGAGCAAAATACTTCAAGCAGAGAGCTAACCACGTTTGCTTTGAAGTCTAGCCTATTTATTTATTTACTATTTTGAAGTTTCAAGTTTTGAGTTACTGATTATTTTTTTGGTGTTTTTTTTCACTTTCAGGTCTGTTCAGAATGTCCATGCAGGCCTTATCAAGATGACAGGTCCTGGGAGGGCTCTGCAGGTTCCAGATCTGGGTACCTGCCACGACTGCAGCCTGACACCACGGCACACGTCCCCCCACATCTCTGCTGTCTGGTTTGCATGAAATGCAAACCCGTGCATGCAGGCTGGCAGCAACCAGGGACAGTGCAGCTGAGCACAATTAGTCTGCATTGTGGATACAACAGAAAATTCTGCAAAACATAGCCAGTTCTAAACAAGAGCGAACATTACAATTAATGAAGTAGAAAATGGATAAGATTTTTTATCTCAATGGGAGCCAACAGAAAGCATGTGACCAAGTTCTGGCCACAGCTGGCAACACAATGCTAAATTATCTAGGCCCTTGTAGGTTTCCCACTCTTGATAGCTTTTACCCAACATGGTAGAAAATGAGAGATAAGAACTGCATTTTAAGTGTCTCACGGAAGAAAAATCAGTTTTTCCAAACCTTGCATTATACTAATTCACCCATTATTTAAAAGACACAGGTAGCTTGAATTGCTGTCTTAAAATGCATCTACAATGCAGAAGGGAGCTGTGGGCTTTCCAGGCTGGGATGGTGCTGTAATTTGGGTTTTTATAAGATGGCGAAGATTCCACAGGCACTAAAGATATTTTGTAACCATTATTTCTTTGATAAACTTACTAAAACATTTTAATGATCCAATAATACCACTACTCCATTGCTGAAATAAGCAGGGAACATTAGCTTAATGTTATTTTCATCATGAACTTAATAGCTCTACGTATTTAGAGGCCTCTTATACCAGCATTTTCTTTGAGAAAAATAAAACAACATCATTAAAGTAGAGCATAAGTAAGGCACAGTTAGTGCCAACAGTTATGAAGCTCATACTGATATTTCTTTTTCCCATTTCCTGCTAATTTGCCAGAACAGCTTTTGGCCTATCCATAAATAGGTCTATGATAAACCAGACATTAAATTGGAACTAATTCCATAATTAGTGCAGTTTCATAGTCATATGTTTGCAAGACAGTCTCAGTTAGCAACAAAAAACCTAAAAAAAATAAAAGCGTGTATAGGCAGCTTGGGAAAGCAAGCATTCACTAATCTAATATTTATAAAGCTATACATTAGAAAATAAAAACCTAGAAAGCATTGGCATGGTAGAGCCTATTGCCCCTGGGTTTAGTTCACAACCTGTTAAAATTCATGCGCTCGTCAAGCTGCCAAATGGGCAGCTGCATCATGGAACAGCCACGGGAAAGCCACGACAAGTCTGGCTGCACCAGCAGCTCTCTGGTTTCCCTGCGTGCTGCAGGGCAGGAAGAAAACATCCAGACAGAGCTCTGCAGATGATGTCTGCAGCACCCACAGACACTGGGCTCCAGCTTCAAACTCTTGCATTTGGCAGAGCTGAAGAAGTTGAAAAAAATCTATAATGAAGGAAACCAAACATACAAGATGTTCTAAAGATATGGGATATTCCTTCCTGATCCCCTGGACGGAAGCTGGCAAATAGGAGATTTTATTACAGATATCAAATTCTCGTTTCCTCAAGAGATTTCATCGGTTACCAAAACAATCTCCAGCCTTTCTCTAAAATCCAGCAAAAGGATCTAACCACAACTCACACTTGTGACTTGTGTGAAGAAAAGATGTGGAAGTTTTATTTATGGTGTTATGTACCTATTGCTCTGCATTCAAGTGTCTCCTTTGTGTATAATTAAATGTTAAGATTAAAAAGTGGTGCTTCATTTTTATGCTTGTGGTCCTTAAATTAAGCCTGCACTCCTGAAAAGAGGTGTATGCAAACGAACTTTTGTGCTTATGCAGAGTGCCACTGTCTAAGGGGACTTCCCACGAGGGAGATAATGCTGGGTCAGGGCAGACTTAAAAAGCCTGAAGCAGCTGTTTTCTGCAAAGGCACGAGGAATATTCATGCTGAAGTCTAAAACACTTTTGCAGCGCTGTAGCTTGAAACTCATCCTGTAACGGTTTAAATTTTTGGAAATCATTCTTATCTACTCCATGTGATGCCCCAGCCCTGGCAGCATTCAGGGCCAGGTTGGACGGGGCTTTGAGCAGCCTGGTCTAGCAGATCCTGATCAGTTGAAGAA
The DNA here is from genome assembly GCA_013397755.1 of Cnemophilus loriae. Lineage (NCBI taxonomy): Eukaryota > Metazoa > Chordata > Aves > Passeriformes > Corvidae > Cnemophilus > Cnemophilus loriae. Next base: position 734,825 of record VZTF01002689.1, read on the forward strand.
TGCTACACCCCTTAATGTAGCATCTGAAATTTACATTTTCCTTTGTGTTTTATGGAAACCACATGGTTAACTATTGTTTCAGAGACTTTAACTACTTTATATTCCTGTCTTCAGAACAAATAAGTGGAAATCACATTTTGAAGTTGGACAGAAAGGTTTGCAAATGCGTAAGCTTTCAGCATTTTGTTTTGGGCTTTTTTTCGAGATAGGGTGGAAGAGAGCCAAGTCACTGTTCTTTTGTCTGATGTTCAGATATGTGCCCAGGAATTTAGGGGCCAAGCTGAATTAAGCTAAGCACGGTCTGTTTTTCCATCTAAGGAAGGGTAAAGAGAAACTAAGGAAGCAACATAACAGGTTTTTTTTAAAGAAGTTCTATTTTCAAGAAGAAAAAACAAACAATGGCAGACCAGATGTGGCAAATTCCACAAGGTACACATAAGTGTTGCACATATTGTAATCAACACAAACTAAGAACACCTGAAAATGTTATTGGATTTGTAAGGTAAGAAACAAAGAAGTGTTATAATTAGGGTTAACAGCCCAAGTGTAGCTTAACTCTTTTTCATGACTGGATGCTGATCAAGTTTTAATTGTATACTCCTTTTTCTAGTTGTGCCCTGAACCATCCAGGGCAGAGAATAACTAATCAATCCTTTTTTTTTTTTAAACCTTCATTTCTCAATATGTCTCTATGTCCCATTACTTCAAATTAGTCAAACTGCACTGAAAGTGAAATTCTATAGGGTTCATCACTACATCATCTAACTGCAGGAAAAACCAATCCCTATATTTGCACAAAATATGCATGAGATTATTTGAGTTTTTCTATTACACAGAAGCATTGAGCTAAGAATTTATACACTACTTTTAGATGAGTCTCTCTGTAGAAATTGATATTGCAGAGTATCTCATGTTGTACTTCGTGTTGTATTTCAGCTTTTGCTCAAAGCTTACCCAGAGGCTTCAATTGCATCTGGGAAGGTTAAGCATTTCTGTGCATGAAACCCATGTAAAATCAAGCATAATTACTAGTCTGGTTGGTTAAGTGACTTGATTGGCATCAGAGAAGAGCTCTGAGACACAGCTAAAAGCCAGCTCTTCCATTCAGCGTTTCACTTCCTTGAGAATGCCCTTGCTTCTCCTGAAATTTCCTGCTCATTTCTTTCAATAAAATTTTACAAGGAATAAGGGAGAAATCCCATACAGTTAATTTATTTGTCCACTTCATGGCTGCAGAACAGGAATGATGCATTAAGAAGTATGGAAGGGTACACCTGAAATGTGGCTTTCCTTATCTCCTAGGCGCCAGCATTCCCACAGTCTAAGTGTGTTTTTCTACAGTGCTTTGCAAAGAAATCTCGGGGGAAGCTCTCTCACTCAGTACCTGTGGAGGCCCCCCTGATCATCAGGAAGACTGAGTGCTCTGGGACCAGCACAGCAGCTGGGCACAGGAACTGACAGCAGCAGAGGGTTTTCCTCCTCTGCCTGTGCACAGGCAGTCAAAGGCACACTACAGCAATTCCCTGATAGTTCCTGCTGGCATCTCCTGGCAGAGAAGGGCATGGTGGAGCAGCTGCACTCAGCAGCGTGCTCCAGACTCTGCAAAGTTTTGTGCCATCTGCTCTGGTCACTCCAGAAACAATATCCTCTGCCTTGTTCACTCACCTTCCTTCTGTTCTTCCATCCCTTTTCTGAAGCTTCTTCTCCTTACACAACCATTCCCAGTCCCCTCCTCCACTCTCAGTCTATCAAACTTACTTCCCAGACACTGGAGATGGTAGTGCCAACCAGCTCGTTCTCAGGAATAACTAACTTTGTGCTAGCTGAGACTTTCCAGTAAAGAGGAAATGAAATGTGAGACAGACAACGACATGGAAAATTTCAGTCCAAAATGGCCAAGCAAAGTCTTGCAGACTTAAATTAAAAGTACCATGTAAAACAATGTACTGGTATAAAGGGCTAAAAGGCAGTACTAGACAACCTTTTAATGAACCTTGGGAACTGAGTGTGGTTTGTATATTATTGTAGCTACTATTATTAGCCACATTAGTAACATTAAATTAGTACATGCAGCTGTTTAAACACTGCAATATGTATGAACTATTCTTGTCTTGCCTAGGTAAGAGTACTTCAGACATATTCAGCACAGCACACTCCGTGTCAGAGTGGTGGTGGGTTTAGCCTTTTGAAAGCTGTCAGAGCTGCCGTGCTGCTCTCTAAGTGAGCTTCTCTCCTGCCTGGCTTCTTGTCTAATCCGGCAGATTTCTGTAAAGTGTCTGTTCAGTGCTGCTCTTCCCCCTTAACAAAATCACATCTCTTCTCGGCATTCACTATGAAAAAATGTACGTAACCGGATGCTAAGCATGGGGAAATCGTGCTTCCCTCTGCAGCTGGTCCTGTCCTGTCCTCAGATTCACCTAAGGCAGGTGATGCTGGGCTTACAGTTTTGAGGTGTTTGGACATTACTGGCCTCGTGGTAAATTATATCAAGATGGAACATACAAATTAGACAAAGGTTTTCTTGTGTTGATAAGCTGTCCCTTCTCTGCTGAGTGGCATGAACAAGATCTTGAGGAAGTGCCCTTCCTTGAAACAATGGGGTTGCACCTATTTACAGCCACTGAAAAAGCTGACCCACTGCATGCAGAGCACCTTCAGATATATTGAAATACATTGTCAGTTAAGAGTTCTCCTTGGTAGTTTTAAAGACTTATCTTGAAACAGTACCAAGATTTAAAAAGTGATTTTGCATTAGCTTTCTTTTCAGAGCAGAAAATTGTATCAAGCTAGAAATTATAGAACTATTTTCAAACTTTTAATTGTAATGTCACTGAAGGTTTTAATAACTATTCTAATTGAAGTGAGTACTAAATTATTAACTAAAATATTCTTGCTTTAAAAAAAATGGCCTTTTAAAAATTAAAGCAATGTTAAGTTATGAAAGAGAGTAAAAGGAAATTTCTTATTTTCATGCCCATCCAGCTCTAACAGAGAAGTGTGCATTTTAATTACATTTCAGATTCAAACTAGAAGTGTGATTTTTAGACCTATAAGTGAAAACAGAATTTATTTAGACATATCAAAAAATCATTTGAAAGTAAAGGGAAAAGAATAATGATGTTGCATCTTGTACAGATATTTTTACTATAAAGTAATAAAAATGCAGTAAAATTATTCATGAAACTTGTCAATAGCTAATATCTTGTCTTTGAGATCCTTAGTATCCTAATATAACCCCTTGGAACTGTTTTACTTTTATATTGCTGTGCTGGGATTCCAGCACACATTGGAGAGCTACACAGAATGTAAATGCAGTGTCAAAGATTACAGAAAACCACAGGGGAAATTAAGTTGTTTCTTATATGGTGTTTTAGGCCTTAAGCTATTTTTTCATGGGCATCTTGTCATTATTGTTTTGTATTTAAGTATGTGGTGGTGGTAAGTGATACATTCTAAAGGTAAGAATCACTTCTGTGAAATTCCAAAGAGATTATATTTAAAAGATTGTCTTTTCTGAGACAGTTTTCTTGAAGATCTGTGGAATTACAGATAAAATTATGCAGATGTTCTGATATCTTACATTTGCATATAACCGCATTACATTATAAGGATTTATGAAACTCAGTTAATTTCAGTGGTAAAATTTCTGTTAACTTCAGTGAGGACAGTTTGTTAGGCTGCAGTCCATCCTCACCTCTATGCAAACTCATGGTCACTGCAGGTCAGAGTTTCTCAGTCATGCTGTTTCTGGGAAAAAACTACGGCTTGGAAGGTTTCCTTGCAAATACTTTGTTTGCTTGCTTTTATTTTTTCCCTAACCAGACAGACATATAAATGTTTACACATTTCATGACATTTTCTTCCTTGTTTTTTGTATTGTGTTTGTCTCCTTTCTTGTGTCTTTGCTTTATGGAGGTGAACTTGCATTTCTTATTCCCTGGGAAACTACGAACAAGAGAATTTCACGTTTCCAGTGGAAATGGGAAAATAAAATGTGGGTGACCATTTCTTTATCCTTCAGCCACTTAAAAGCAAAGTTTAATTCAAGGATCACTGCCATCGAAGTTTGATGACTGTCAGAGGACATAAGACCTACATGGCCCTACCATACTGAATTTACTATCCATGTTTTCCAGTCAAGGTAGCTGGTTACCTTTCTGATCATTACTTGTTACCAAACTTAGCACCTTGTCCGTGCTGAATACATTCACAATTACAGCGAGCAGTGATGGCTAATGCTTATTTGTGTGTGAAGGATATTTAAATGAATCTTGGGAATACCACCTGCATTCACAGAATTGCTGTGTGACAGAGTTTATCAGGGTTCCAGTAGTCAGCTGCCTACAGCTGGGGCCATGGCTTGTCACTGCCAGGCCAGTGCCAAGGAAAGGTGTAAATCTGCATGCTTTCTGTTCCTGTGGCATGACAGGGTAGCAGTGCTGAGACCACAGCTGAGAGGGGTTGGAACTGGGGAATTTATCAAAAAGCAGAATGAGGAGGTCAGGTACATACACAGGACCTGAAAAACTAGGAAGATTGCCTTCATAGGAATAAAAGAAATACAAACATGGAGAACAGCTGCACTGTGCTTTCATAGCAAAAGGAATGTAGCCTAATTCTGGATGCAGTATGTAGGAAAAAAATGGTCTGCAAACCATAAAGAAGGTGGAGAATAGAACAAGGAGACTTTCAGTTTCACAGAGAGAAAAGCTCCTGATCTGCTAAGGTGATCCAAAAATGATCAGATGGTAAAGAAAGAGAAAATTCAAATGCATGCCAGTGTTTCATTGTTTTGTCTCATTTTCTTTGCTACTTCTGGTAGGAAATATAAAGACTTCTTGGTATTTTAGACCATTATGGAAAGGCTGTGTGCCTATTTGCTTGCAGTATTAAGCATCTCTGAAGACTTCAAGGCTCATTTTTCAGCTCACGAGGCTTGGCATGACCTAGGACATGGAGGCTGTTTCACAGACAGGTCACATCTTCCACGTGAGGGCCTTTCAAATTAGGAACATACTGTGTGCAAACACACCTCTTAGTTGGAGGCATTTAGGGCACACGGCAATCTTCACATGCCCAGCCTGGTTTCTGACAGTGAAGAGCCATGTTCAAGACAGCTGAGAAGAAGTGCTATTTTCACATTCTTGAAGTGAGCAACTTAAAGTGTCTTCTACACAATTGTGTGGCAACTGTAGTTCAATATTTGCTTTAATGGTCGTTATTTTCTATCCTCCTTCACCCGGCTTCCAAAGGAAGTTGGCCTCCGGCACCACTTAAGCAGAAATAGTTTGTTAATCTGCTTCCCAAGTACTTTGTGATTGCTCTTGATCATAGGTGCTGCTGATGTAAATCACTGTTATTATCATCAGTGACTCATTAATCCATTGGTTATTGATCTGCTAAACCTTTTTCATTTTAAATGAGAGGAATAAAGATTGTGCTGCAACCTGCATTTCAAGACCTCCATTGAAAGTTTAACGAATTGTATATGATTTTGCAAGGAAAACAAGATGAATGAGGTGAATGCACTACAGGTTTGGATGTTAACTCCCTATTTTTCAAAGACCCCTGTTTAGATGTTCATGGTTTCTTTTAATCTTGACTACTTTGACCACCAGTGGAAGAAAAAGCTGCAAGCCCAAAAGATAACTAATTTTTTTTTTTTCCACTAAGTGTGGAGGGATGGTACATGAGTGACCAAGAGTATCTTAGCTAACTCACACATGCCAAAAATTAGGCAAGATGAATTTAATTCTAAATACTTGACTTTGAAAAGTATACTCAGGTCAATTCCCAAGTCAGCTTTTCTTATAAACTAATTAAACACTGAAGGGAAATAAAAATCAAACTCTCATTAATAGGGAAAAGTAGCAAAATATTAGCCCAGAAGAAACTTTCAAAGCTTCTTATATTGCCACCTGTAAAAACAGGGGCAGCCTGTAACCGGAATGCTGATAGAAAATAACCCTAGCAGAAGTGAGAGAGGCTGGAATCAAGCTGCACACAAGCTGTGAACAATGCAGGAAACCTGATGAGAAGGTCACAAGTTTCAGTCAGCGAGGCCACCCTGGCCTGGAATTCAGCCCAGTGGGGTACACGCGGAGTGAGCAGAACCGTGTTCTGCGGGAGATCTACCCTGTCGTTAAACACCAGTTACACAAAGGCAAATTGATATGGAGGCATGATGTTCTTAGAAGCTGTTAGGAAAAATGGCCGGATAAGCACAGCTTATATGGAATATCTATTGTTTGCTGCAAATACGCTTTAATAATAGGGTGATTTGTTTCTTCCACTGAATTTGCCAATTGACAGCAAAAACAGTTCTGTAAAAGTCATCCAAGCAAAAAAACGAATGGGAACAATTATTCTTCCTGAGTAGATTTTCTAAATTAAGACTCCCAGCAAAAAGGCTAAGATTGCTTGCTTTAGCTAATGTTCTTTTCTTGTTTTCTTTTAATTTGTAGAGTACACACTGTTTTGCAGCGCCACAGCTGCTAAATTTTGTATTCCTAGTTGGCTTAAATATCTCAATCTCTTTCTCCCCATAAACAGACAGATATAGATTGCAGATAGGTTTATTGATGGATTAAATGGTTTGTGAAAGTAAAAGTATAGTTAGGAGAGATTATTGCTACTCTTTCTTTTAAATCAGGCATTGCATGAATATAGGCACACAGGTATTTTTACAAATATATCTCTTCAGCTTCATTACTTGAGGTCAGTGTGTTAGGCCTGCAAGGCATTGTCTTTCCACAAATTGCCAAGGCCATAGATACCTTCAAGTAAATTAGAATTTGCCTGACACAACTTGTTGTGTATCGAGTAGGGCATCTGGGACAAACTGGCAAGGAGCTGATGGTAATGAGCCTTTGATTTTCCCACATGCCTTCTTTGCTATAAATTAGCAGCACTAACACACTTACAGCATTTCTCAAATCATCTGTTGTGCTGGTCAGCTTTACACAGACAGCTTTGAAAATATAATTCTTAAATTAGAAGGTACATGCCCAGTAAATTCAATTCTGAAAGACTCCTAAATCAGGAAACTCCATAGGGCCCTGGTATTAATTTCATGTCCAGAGCACACAAAACTTCAGTGACAGCTGAACACCTAACACACTTAAGTGTATAAATATATATGTTATGTATCTATGAATTGAAGCACAAAATAATTGTTTTAATACATGATTGGTTTGCCCATGGTGAGGTAACCTGACCAAATAACTATACATACAACAAATGAAGCAAACAAACAGTATTTTGAAACACTTCTCTGTCTTCCCATAGGGAAGCTCCAGAGGAGCTGGTAACACAGTGAGTTGAATATCGTCCTGCTGTCAAAATTTAGTTTAACAAGATGTATTTCTTTTTCAAAGCTGATTTCACAGGACATATTAACATGAAAAATGCTTCAGAGCTTTTCTGGGTGAGTGTTATGAACCTTACAGACCTCAATAGCTCACTCTGGTTTAATCTTCTACCAGCAGGACCATTGCCCCAGGAAATGGCAGAGGCATTGTCACTAAAACCCACCAGTGGACAGAGGGCTGGAGTATCCCCACAGTTTTTGACTTCTTGGTCTCACTATTCAGACTAGAAGGAACATGCTCACTACCGTAAACCACACTGGTACTTGGGAAGTGCCACTAAGGTTTCCTTGTCCTGCCAGACAAACAAATGCCAGAGCACAAGACTTTCAGGGACTTTTGAGGCTGCCTCATTTGAACTTGTTCTATATAGCAGAAAAATCCAACTATTAGTCCTCTGAGAAGCTTATTTGTAAGGAGGCATTTAAAACCACAGTGGGAATAGAAATCTGTGTCGGGGCGTGCGGCACTGCTGTGTGATAATGAGCTGTACTCGCATCACTTGATGCAGTTTCGAGGATATCCGCGCCATTCGGCTGCAGATCGCCATCCCTGCAGTACTCCCCGGATGGATGGGAAGCGTGTTTACACAGGAATCACTAGTTTCACAGTGTAGGTAGTGGGGTCTCATTGTCACAGCATAACACAGTTTCAGATGTCATCTTGTACTGTGTACAAAGAAATCTTGCTCCAAGCCTGAAATTGGGTAAGATGGGCAGAGAAACACTGCATGAATTCTATGTTGAATGGACAACAAAGGCTGCTTCTTAGGAATGTCAGAGTAAATAAATGCTTTTCTGCACAAATCCTTTCATTCCACAAAGCTCCTAGAACTCACCCTCTCTAAGAATTGTAGACTCGCCAGTGGTGAGACATGGCTGGAGCAAAACTGTCTTTTTTTTTCCTTAAGTTGTGTGTTAATTTTGCAGTAGGTAATATCACCTCTTGCACCAAGGGAAATATAGGTTAGATATTAGGAAAAACTTTTTCATGGAAAAAGTGGTTAAATACTGGAATTGTCTGCCCAGGGAGGTGGTGAAATCACCATCCCTCGATGTGTTTAAAAAAAGACTGGATGTGGTACTGGGTGCCATGGTTTAGTTGAGGTGTTAGGGCATGGTTTGGACTCGATGATCTTGAGAGGTCTTTTCCAGCCTGGTGATTCTGTGGTTCTGCGATTCTGGAAAAGACTTCACGGGTACAAAGAATTGCAATTTCTTCCCCAGAAAGCTAACAACACCAAAAAAAGGAAGGCAAATTTTTTTTTTGGTGAGCAAGTAATGAGGAACATTAGAGACAGATCATAAAACAAAGAAGAGAAAGTGATGATAGATATGGCCTTTAAAATGTGTGTCTTCTTTAGCTGTGTTTGTTTTATTATGTAATTTCTTTGCTATTGCTGATTTTGGAACAATTCTTGTAGCTAGTCTGTAAATTTTTGTATACTTAGCTCATGACCCTTTGAATATTGGTTTGTGTTTTTCCCAAGCATTGATTTCAGCTAAGAATGCATTCAAGCTTCCTCCTCCCATTCTCTTTCTCCCTTGTTTTTTCCTGCTGCAATGGAATTATTTATGGATCACTGAATAATTTCAGATAGAGTTTGGGACTTTAAAAATGGTTCCTAGTCTAAATTACTTCAGTGTTGCAGTGAAAACTTTTTTTTTTTCCAAATAGGATTGCCTTTAATATGTACTGAGTTCCCATCACTTGCAGAGACATCCTGCAAGTAAAATCCAGCATTTCTGAGAACTTCAGTCCTTGGTCCCCTACCAAGCTGTCTAGCTTGGAAAATGTTTCATGATGTTTGGCACCTAAAGCGATCTTCTGTCAGACAGGGATATATCTAATCAGACTGTAATATATCTACATAAAAATTGGTATGATCTAGATAGAAATCAAAGGAATATTAAATAATATTAATTCATAGACAAAGCTAAAATCTACTTATTATACTTGCATTCCTCTTTGAACATAAATTAAGTAACATAAATTAAGACACTGGTATAGGATCCATAGATTTAGTGCCTTCAACAGCTGTATACTTGGGCTTTTGCTTTGTTGTTTTTATATTGCTTGCTTTGGAAAACAGATTCAATTGCTAATTTATTTTTTGCTTACTGATTACATTTATAGCTTTCAGTACCTTAGCAATTGGTAAAAACTCAGCTGAATAAAAATTAAACCATTTACTTCCAGTTCAGTGTAAAGCTTTTTGATTAATTCAATCCTAAATCCTTGTCCTCTGTATATATTTTTCTCTAAATGTAGTCTGGGTTTGGTTTATGATGAGCAGTACTACATGACATTTTTATATGAATCTTGTCATGTGCGAAATATGAATTTTGTAGATGATGACACCAAGATCTGAAATGTCGCACAAGGAAAAATAGAAAAATCCTCCTTGCCAGTTTTTCCCTTGAGTGAATATAGTATTTAAAAAGGGCTGGGCTGATGGTGCAGAATGGAGTTTATTTATCTGTGAGACCTGCCTAGCATCACCACCACCAGCAGCAGATTCTTCCTCATTTCTATGCTGATGCACTTGACTCTGAGGTGAACTACCCTCATGTAATGAGGCAGCTCATTAGTCACTCTGGACGTAGCTTTCTAAAGTTATTGCTAGCAAAGGTACTGATGTGTTCCCATATGAATGTTTGACCATAGTGAAATTTACCCAGATCAAAAGTACATTTTGCAAAGTAAATAAAAAACCACTGAGTTGTGGTAAGTTACATTAGCATTAGTGATGTAGGGAAAGAGGATTTTGCATATCAGAAGCATTTTTCTGATCTGTCAGGCAAATTAACTTTCTGTAGAGCTAAGCCTGACAAACTTTGCTAAAGTCATGAATTATTACAACTTGTAAAACAACAGTGGCAAACTCTTAGTCAGTGAAGTATCTCTGGAACAGTGCAGATATCCAAAGTTCACATATTTAGCCCAAGCTTAAAAAACAATTAAGTGCCAGCTCATTTTAGGCATGTACTTGACTCCATCCCTGTTTGCCAAAGCACCTCTGATTTGCTTGAATCCCATACCAATCAAGGGGAATGTTCACATACCTAGGTACAAACCAAAATACCTTGGTAGGCTTTAGTGGGTCTTAGTGGTGTGTGGTCCCTGAGTGGAATACACCACCTAAAAACTTGCTATTTGAAACTGTAAACCTGAAAGAGAGAAGGAAACTTAAATTTATTTTGTAAATTTGTTTAACAGTTTGAAGGCACATCCTGGATTAAAAAATCATCGCCTGTTCAGTGGTCTGGGTGATTTGGTTTTTTTATTATTGGTGAGGCACTGGAGTGTTAAATGGAAAACCCACTGCTGGAGGCAAGAGGGAGAAGCTCTTGGCTGGGGGGGAGGACGAGATGCAAACTTTAATTGACAAGGTGGTGTTAGGTTGGACTCGATGATCTCAAAGGTCTGTTCCAACCTAGTTGATTCTGTGGTTCTATGCTTCTGTAATTATACCAGAAATGGCTCCCAAGGATTGACTGGCCAAAGAGCTATTCTGTGCAGCATACTGAACTTGTCTAACAAGGTCACAATTCAAAAACTGACTCACTTCTTTATCACCACGACTATTGATTGCTCATAAAGTCTAGACACCCTGTGGCCATCTATAATAAGACAGTCTGAGGCTGTTTTTTTTTACAGCTCTTTCCACCCATTTTTGAAACTTCATAAATACTGTATTGTTCTTCACAGAAGATCAGGTGGGTAAGTTCTCAAATTTCCATAAGATGTTCTCCACCCGTTCCCATCCTCTCACATCCATATGCACAGCATAACAGCATCTGCGGCTTCAGAGGCTTTCACTTCTAAAATAAGAGAGAGATATACATATGCTTATGTATATGTATCTAAATATATGTGTAGTGTGTGTGTATTTAAGTTTGACCATACAATGTGTATATATTTTATATATGTGAGTATGTGTGTGAGTGTGTGTGTGCGAGTGTGTATTTATGTTTGACCATACAAAGTGTACAGATTTTATATATGTGTGTGTGTGTGTGTGTGTGTGCATTTATATTTGACCATACAATGTGTATATATTTTATATATGTGAGTATGTGTGTGAGTGTGTGTGTGCGAGTGTGTATTTATGTTTGACCATACAAAGTGTACATATTTTATATATGTGTGTGTGTGTGTGTGTGCATGTATTCTTATTGCTGGAAAGATGTAGATTGCTCAGGAAACCTCCCTTGCTGTCACGAGCTGAGTGACAGCTCCCCTCACAGACAGAGCTTTGTTTCTCTGAGGCCAGTGTCACCAGCTCTGTGCAAATGGTTTGAATTCCTGCCATGGCACAGGGAACCTTCTGAGTGAATGTCTCGAGGGAGCAGGACATCTTCTCAAACACTGAGAAGCTCCGAAGCACAGAGTGGCCCACAAGGATCCATGGCTGCATCTTTCCTGTGTTGAGGGCAGAGAAGCAATCCTGCCTGGGGAATACCAGCGTGGGAAGCGAACACCCTGCCATGAAGTACATGAGCTTTAACGCTGTGCTGTTTTACAGTTCACTGCCCCTAGACTGAACACTGTCATTAGTTTTGATCTAATGAATGAACAGAGGACAGAATGTACCTAGATTACTTATAGGTTTTACATTTGTGCTTTTTTGTTTTATTATTTGGAGTTGGTTTTATTTTCAGAAAGTTAATTTGAATTACATATTTATTAGTTCTAACTGAGAAGAATAATTTTGAGATGGTTGTATGCATACTTGGTTTTACTTTATTTCCAGCAGTCAGAAATCACAAAGTTACAAGTACATGATCTTCCACTGAAAAGGAGAGGATGAGGTTATATTTCTATACTTTCTACCCACCCTCATGTTTATCTCTTATCACTGATAGAAATAATAGTGTTTATTAATTGAATTGATTCTATTTTGATTGCATTGAAAATATTTTATGGGATAAAGACATCTAGTGTAAACACTGATGGTATTTTATTGGATATTCATAATAACTGATTATAAAATATAACTGCCAGAACTTGGGATATGATTTACACAGGTGTTCAAGTGACAGAGAGTGCAGTCTACACAGGCACTTTGGTATTCAACTCCTATATAAGTACCAAATCTGATTCAAGCTGATGGAGAAAGGACACACATAGGGAAGCTACATGAAGTCAGCTTGTCCAGTCCTTTCTAGTAAGCCCTGGATCACGAAGGGATTCCACCTGTGTGGCTTAGAGTATTCACTGCAGTGTAACATTGCATCTGCTCTTAAAGAGTATAGAGATTTGCCCATAAAATTTGCCTTGTTAGGGTTCAACAACTAACTACGTCTCCTCCCTTTGCTATAAAGAAGATGATGATGGCAGCATAAACCCAGCTTTCATATTGCAGCCTGCAGCTTGAAGCTTTTCCCGAGAAAACAGACTTACATTTTCCTGAGCATGAGATTATCAATGTAAGTAGTTGCTGTCTTCCCAAGACAGTGAACTAGTAAGAAGGCTAAAATAATCAGGCACTCTCTGTTGCCATTGCTGGGAAATTTCTGAACCCTAATGATAAACAAGCTTGAAGGATGCTCTAGTTTAGCCCCAGTTGGCAGCTAAGTCCCCTGCAGCCACTCAGTGGAGAAGAGAATCTGAAGGGCAAAACTGAGAAACTAGAGGGTTGAGATAAAGACAGTTTAATTGGTAAAACAAAGATGCACACATAAGCAAAGCAAAATAAGGAATTAATTCACTACTTTCAAATGGCAGCCAGAAAAATTGGCAGAAAAGTAGGAGTCCCTCATGCACAACAGTGACTTGGGAAGACAAATGCCATAACTTCAGATGTCCCCATTCCTCCTTCTTCCTGACAGCTTTTGTTTCTGAGCAGAAGGTCATGCAGCACAGGATATCCCTTTGGCCAGCTGAGGTCAGCTGTTCCCTATGTCCTCTCCCAGTTTCTCGTGCACTCACGGCCTGCTCACTGTCAGGGCAGTCTCAGAAGCAGAAAATGCCTTGATGCTGTGCAAACACTGCTCAGCAGCAGCTAAGACACCAGTGTGTTATCAACATTGCATTGGTCACAAATAAAAAATATAGCACCATACAAGAGAATGTAAAGGAAATTAACTCTATCCCCACTGAAACCAGGACAAAGGAACAGGAGTCCCCAGTCTAGAGATGAGAATAGAGATTTCAGATGGGTCAAGCTTCATCTCCCTCTTCCTTGGACTGCTCATGCATGAACAAGTTGCTGGATGAAGACTATGAGAATTTTGCAAAGAGGGATCAGCACTCGGCCACTCAATCTTCTTTCTTCCTCCTGGCATCATAACTTCTGTGTTGCCTTCTTCACAATGACCCAGATTCAGAGGCGTCTGCTCTGGAGTCGATAAAACGAAGGTATGTCTTAAAATCCAGACTTTTCTTTTTATTTAATAGGGGTGAAATTATGATATGTCTCAGTATCCTGGGATAATAACTGAGCTGCCTTGAGTCGTGCTCTACAACTGCAGTGGACAATTCATACAAATCTGTTGGATAATTACCTGGTTAAATCATTACTTTTCCCTTTTTCATTTACAGCCTTCATGCTTACGGTTTGCAACTTGTTTAGCTGAGTCACATTTAACTTTTCTGCTTTTTGGGTAGTTGTGAAACTCGAAAAGAGTATTCACGTTGCAACTCATTGTGAAATGCAAATTTCCTTCTATGTGTTAGCGCTAAAGATGGACATACTGTTTTTCCAAAGCAGCATTAGTAATATCAAGTAAAATGAGTAACCTCACTTAAAACAGAAATTTTGTCTTCTGAAGACACTCTCCCTTGTGAGAATTTGTCAGAATGTGTCCATCAAACCTCCTGGTGCTAAACTGAATTTCAGATGCAGGAATGTTTTCTACCCAAAATGACAACATTTCATGTGAAACTTCTTTCATTCCCTTTGGTTCTCAGCCAGAATACTTTACTTTCTAAAATTATTTGTGATGAACAGTTACAGTCTGGGTATTGTTTTCTCAAAGCTACTCAGAAGCCTTCTACAAGAGGATAGGGCCTGGCTGGGGAAAGCAGATTCCTGGGGTTAAGAGTGAAAGGAACTTGGATGCTGCATCTCTGTCCCAGCCACTGGCACACTTAGTCAGACAGACAGCGAGGTCTCTGAAGGGATGGAGTGAAAAATTTCCAGAGACAAAGAGGGGAGAGTACAGAGTTTGCTGCAAGTCAGAAGCCAATGGGTTGGCTGAAAGCAAACCGGGGGACAAGGACCTCAGAAACAGAAAGCTACTTCCAGAGTTATTTGGTTTTGGTTGTCTCTAGACAGACCCATGTGAACATTCTGGCTGACAGAGCTCCTGTTGCGCAGCATTTTGCCTGTTCTAAATACAATTTTTAAAATACTGCTGAGAGTGGGAAAGTGCTTTGCATCAGAGACTGGTGTTAATGGTTCTGTCTAACAACTTCTGCTTGTTAAGCAAAAGTATTTTGTTCTTCCCTTTTACCTGGCAATTCATGGTTCCATTGCTACAGCAGCTGTGTAGTACTTTGAGGTAAACCAGACCAGTGCAACCCCCTCGTGCTGCACACATGTCACTGACTCCCCCCCATATCAGCAAGGACAGGCTGGTGCAAAAGTCTGAACTGTAAACAGTTGTTGTTCTGTTCTCCCACAGATACTGTGGACAATCCGTTGTAATCTATGAATAACATGATCATATATTTTCTCTTCTTTAGAAAAATGCTGATTTCCTATCAGCCCATAATTCATTTTGACTCCAGACATAAAACAGATTTGGTTTCTGTTATCCCTAAGCATGCAGTGAATATACTATGCAAATGTACAGACAGCATAAGCTCAGACACTCAAAATTCTTCTAAGTCTTTTTTTTAGACTGTCATGCTCCAGGATTTTAATCTAGACTTTCCTCCATGAAATGCAAAGGTGTTTTCTGTTCAACTTGAACAGTCTCTTGTTCACTTGTTCTGTCTCCATACGACATCTTAAAAGAGGAGGTCTTAAGGAAGCCACGAAGAGTTTGAAGATGCTGGCCATCTGAATAGCTGGTGATGATGGTGACAGCACAGACACACCATGAGCAATGCAGTAAGTTCCTTTGCTTCTGCAAAGATAAAAGGTCTGTACTTTACAGCCAGACAAAAGGGACTACTGTTACTACTATTACTCCCCAGGATGATTTTTCTCACATGTTTATTTTGCATGCAGCTGCAGAACAAACTGTATTTTTCTAATGCAATTTGGTTTTTTCAGCTTCATTGTGTTTGTTCTCCATGTTCTCAATGAGAAATTGGGTAGTGGACAAGTGGTTTTTGTTATGCATTGGCTGCAATAAGTAGTGCTCTTCTTAAGTGCTGTGTAGTTTATTTGCTTTGTTGCTGTTAAAGCTGTGCAAAATGCAAGTTGCTTTTGAGGGGTGTTGCTGTTAACTCAAGTGGATAAGCACAACATTTTAATTCATGGCAGTACAGCTGTGTCTTGTCTGAATTGGGCTTACAGACTTGCGGAAGAAATGTTAAAAATATATTGCTCACTAGTTGCAGGAAATGTTTTACATTAGAATGGGCATTAGGGAAACTCCCCTGTAATTTCTTGAAATTGTCAGTACTTGAAATTTCTTCCACCTATCTCCACCTAGTCTGTTCTTTGGGGTGTATGTTTGTTTTTCTTTGCTAGAAGAAAACATCAAACACATTAGCCAACCTGCAGAAGCAAAATTGCCTCAAAATTGCCTCTTTAGTGGTGGTGGGCCTGATAAACCCACATTCTCTTAAGAGTCGTATTTCCTTCTTTCTTTCTGAATTGAAAGAGGCCTCTCTGCATCATTGTATTTCTTTTACAGATTACTGAGAGCTTTAATGAAATCCTCCCTTTTGCAGTCAGGGTACAGAGCATTTTGTATTCTGCTCCCCTTCTCCCCTCTCCGGAGATTTGCTTTGATAGCAGGTGGGTGGTCCATTTTTGCACCGCGAGGCTCCTGGCCTCCCGAGGGAAAAGCAGTCTCACCTTCCTGAGACCCAGTGTCCCCCAGACTGCCTCGTCCTTGCCCCACACGGGTGCTGAGAATATCACAGGTATTTGAACGTGATAGCTGTTATTCCATCTCTACTTCACTCCTCCTTTTTCTTGCATAATCCAGTCGTGCTGTGGTGCTGGCTCACCCGCCTGTGGCTGTCCACTGCTGATCACAACATCCAGGCAGGCACCAGCAGCCACGACTCTGCTCATGCCACTGAGCGTCACACGTTACAACCAGGACACTGCTGTGACGCTTTCCTTTGAGCCTTCAGACAATTTAAATATTTACTTCTCTACGGTGACAGTATCATAACTCTGCGTTTTAGCATCTGCAGCTTCCAAATTTTTTATCCTTGAGAAGTAAGTTGGATAAATTAATCCCTGCTGAGCCAGATGATGACACATTGGTGCCTTCACTTCTGTTGTGCAGGTTTGCAGCAGCCTGAACGCTCTTTTCACTTCATTTTCTTCTAATGCAGGCAGCGTTGGTGCAATAGAGAAAGAGCTGTCTTTTCTTGGAAAACAGTATTTTTTTCGGATGTTTGTCTTTAGACAGAGTTAAAATTCTTGACTGCCTGCTAGTATATTCATTTTCCTGAGCTCAGCTAAAGATCTTACCCTCACTGTTTTTTTTCAGGTCTTAGATTGCAACTGCCTGGTAAAGGCTGGACATGTTTTTACGAATGATCTGTGAAATTTAGAATTTTAATTCACTCATTTTTTAGACATGTAAGTTCAGCAGCAGCTTTCTTTTCCTGTGAGGAAGGTCCCCCCACCTAGTTTTTCATGTACGCTGCTAAAGGCCAGACCCCCTGTTCCCTTCTTTCTCTTTATAGCTATCTTGAGGAATATCAGATGGTTAATTTTTGCTTCCTGTAGGGTCTCATGCATAGAAATAGCCCCTGGTGTGCTGCCTCTCCAGCAGCTCCCATGTCCACAGAGTCCCTCAGAGCCAAGGCTGTAGCTCTGTAACCAGTGTTTCAGCTTTGCTTTCAGTCCATTTTCACCTTTCCATTTTCACCAGTTCTTATCCAGGACCTGCCTTTCCCTGGTGTACCTCTCTTGCAGAAATGCCATGTGGTGACTCATATGCTTTTTATTTTTAACACACACACACACATGCAAATGTGTGGGACTGGGCAGTGTATGAAAGATATATCTGGAAAGTAGAAGAGGTTTTTTGTTTTAAGCCTTCAGTGGTTTCTTCTTTTACACACGAGACATTATTTTCTGCAGATTTCTGCATAAAATTGAGTTGTGAGTCCCTGGCAGTGAGGATGCTGTGGTGAGAGGAAGGCTCATCAACATGTAGCCGCCACGAGCATCGTGAAAAATATTAGCAATACAAATGATGACAGCAATATTCAAGGCATCTAGGGTTAAATCTGTGCTCCTCTATTCCCGTTTTTGGTGACTGGAAAAACTCACTCACTGGAACTGAGCTCCTCCACCTTCTTACATAAAAAGGATACAGTAATCTTTGTTTAATATATTTTTCAACAGTAATCCCTTTAGCACAGAGACTGTCTCTAGCTCTGCATTTGTGCACTGGCTAGTAAAATCAGGAGTCCTAATTTTTAGATTGGTCTTTTCATGTATTGGTGTATTTCATGAAAGAAGAACCCACTAGTCTTTTCTCACTGTGGAGGAGGGAGCCAAATAGGGCTCCAAAACCAGAGAGCTCTTGTCCAAGAACAAAGCATGCACAGGGTGCCCAGGTGTCTCCACCTGGTATCTTGCCATCAATAACCAAAAGCTCCTCCATTCTTCTTCCTTAGCTGTACCCCCACTCAGAGCATGACTGTATCCACTACTAATACCCTCTCTGGTTTTGATACTTTAATGACACCATAGATCAGACTTGCAGCTAAATAAAACACGCTCTGCTCATAAGGTAAGTGCAGACAGATAAAAATAAGTTGTGATTATTTATTCATTTCTATTTCTTTGCTGAAAAAATGTGCTTTTCTGGGTGGTCACCTCTCCATCTACAATTACTCATTTGGGGTATCTGCAACCATGTATTTTACATAAACATCTACTTTGGGCACTTGCTAGAGCGTGTTACTAGCTGCAAGTTTAGTTTTCACAGTTAATGTTCAATAAAGTAATCGGAGTGGTGGTGATCACTGTTTACAGTAAATTTCTAGACCTTCAAGCCTCACAAAACCAATTTCTTTTCAGCAAAATAGATGTGAAGCACATGGCAAAAGAGTGTTATCTGAAGAGATCTTAATTTCATTAACTGGGTATATAAGTGCTCCACGATATTATCAATTTTCTCTCCTTTTCTGTCATGAAATCCATTCAGCTCCCTTTCTTTAGGGTTTATACTTTTTCCTATAAACGGAAAGTTCTCGTTAATGAGAACCCATTTTATTTTTCTGGCTTATGTAGATGCACAGCAGTCAGATGTTATTTTAAAGTCTTCATTGTTAGGTTTGCACAGGTAGCTTATATAGAGCATGACCATGAAAAGAACAGATCCTTTTGACCAAAGGAAGAATTTTTGGGGAGGTAAAAAAGGCTTTAAGGATGCCTCAGAATATAGTTATCCATCTTTATTAACACCTAGTACGATCAAACAGACTTTTTTGTACAATGGAAGATGGTTTATCCAAGCAGTCGTGTAGGTTTGTTACCTTCACTCACATGCTTCCCTACTTGTAAATCCCTGGCCTGTTTGTTATCTCCTGCTGTGGCTGCTGTAGGAGCTCTGGTTCTGTGAAGGCAGTTTCTCTGTCAAGCTCCCTCGGAAACCTTGAGCTTCTGAGAGTCTTTCTCATGACCAAGATTTCACATCAACTGCAGTTTAGCACTGGTCCTTCCAGCTGGCAGCACTGCTCTGATCGCTGGGCTGTGTTAGTCTGGAGCAAGGGAGCTGATGCAAAGCTCCACACACATCTCCCGACTGCTGAAAGGGGTGGATGATGGTGATGTCAGCACACAATGACAAGGAAATAGCTTTACTTTTCCTAGTTTATTTTGGGTATGTATTTTTATTTGTTTTCCTAATCCGTGTTAAAAATTCTTTGGGGGCAAGAAGAGGGTGACAGCAGACACGTATCAGCAAGGAATTCAATGAGATGTTGTAGCAAATGAGTTCATTACACATGATTGAATCATTATAATGGTAAAATACCAAGCTTGGCTGTAGAACACAGAAGTTAGTCTGAAAATATATGCAAGCCTGAGGGACTGGGTTCATTATCTTTTAGGTTTAAGTGTTGTTTATGTGAATTTTAGAAATAGCATAGTGAAATCTTTGCACATATTTGAATGATTGTGATTTTGTTGTTACTTTGTAGGGGAAAAAATACAATAATATGAGTCCTGTCACATGTATATGGTCTTGAATAATGATTTTTTTTCCTCATTTTTTTCCCTTACTTTTTTTTGCTACTGATATAATGTCTTTTAAGCTTGTGTTATTTTTGTAGGTCACAGATCATGCAGAAATGGCCTGCTCGTGGAGTAAGCTCATGCTTCATCAGACAAGCACAATCAATGCTAAAATTCAAAATATTTTCACCTGTCTCTTTTGTAACATTTGCAAATTATATGATGACACAAATGGTTCAAGCTTCCTATTAAATACCATTATGCTTGCTCCAAATGAACGGATTCTTCCGATCTGATGAAACTGTGAGAAAGATTTATTCTCAGTGAGGAGTAAAGTTAATGGAAGAAGTGTTTGTTGAGACTATGTGATGAAAATGTACTGCATTAAGAGTTCATGTTGGCAGCTCCTCAGATTCTTCCTTTCTTTTTGCATGAGAGTCCTGGCAGTTGAAATATTTTGCATATCAAAAGTAAATTCTATTACTTTAAACAATGTGGACTGAATGTTGCAGTCCATTAGGCCAAAGAAAGAAAGTGTAAGTAATTTTATTTCCGTATAATTCCTCTGGATTTATGCTAGCATTAATTAGATAGGATTTAGTCACTCGGGATACAGCCCAAATTTTGTTATGCATTAGCATTTTTTCCAAGCTGCCAGTTTTACTCTTATTTGACTAGTTAAAAAATAGAAACCAACCCTTAATTTATTAAAATATAACCAAATACTCTTATCCTAGTATGTCTGGGGATCCTGCTTGTTTACTTAAAACCAAAACAAGTTCTGTCAATACACCTACAGAGAACTAAAAGTTCATTTTCACTGCATAATTTTAAGAAAACAGGAGGAAGTGGCAGTGTTCTTTCATAGTCCCCTTTGCTGAAGAGTATTTCTGATGCCACTGGATTGTGCTGTAGGATTACAAGGAAACACCTCCTCAGCACTCAGGATAACTTGTAAACTTATTAAAGAGATTTAGTATGGTTCAAGTTGGATCAGGCTCTGAGCAGCCTGGTCTGGTGGAAGGTGTCTCTGCTTGTGGCAGGGGCATTGGAGCAAGATTGGTTTTAAGGTCCTGTCCAACACCAACCACTTTAGATCCTTTGACTCAGTTGCCTGTAACCATTACAAATGTAAACGATGAAAGATTTTGTTGTTTGAATTACAGGAAGGATCCTTGGAATGGATTACAAATTTATGAATATCTCTTCATTCTTGGAGTACCTTGGAGTAAGTTAATACATCTAAGTATTCAAATAAGAGTTGTTAATCATAAATATTTGAGCTTCCAGTCTGTGTTACCAGACTCAGTGACACACTTGGTTAAATTCTGTCTCCTTGCAGGAGGTTGGATATCTGTCTGAGGATGAAAATCACTATGCTTAGATGTACAATGAAGGACTTCACTGTGAAAGAAGATGAAATTCTTTTCCTGTACCACAAGAATAGATGTTGTATATGCTAACCAAACACAGTCCCAGGTCACAGAGCTACCAATGCACGTCTTGTAACAGCAGAGACGATCGTGTTCAACATCAGCTCTGCTTTGGAATGGTGGCTGCTGTGTCCACGTTTCAATGGCCACAGAAACCAGTCTAAGCTGCTGCAGCATTCACAGGGTTATATGTATTCAGTAAAAAGATTTATTCGAAATCCACTATAATGTTGTAAAGACACTGCAGGAATACAGACAGAGAGCAAAAAGAGTACTGTGGAGTCCACTCACTGTAGATGCTAACCTTCCCAAAGTCTTTCCAAAACTAAATGAGACTCTAACAGACTTGTGAAAGATACCCTGACAAATTTTGTCCCAGTTTTTATATACTGCCAGATAGAATGTGCAATTCTGCTACGAATTCCTTCTTCATCTCCTTTGAATGGGGTACAAAATCTTTTGCTATACATTGTGGAAAGGAGTGTTGTTCTGAATGTTGAATCCTTCATGATGTTTTTGTTGTTGATTATTTTGTATTTGAATGGTCTCTACATGAAAAACAAAAAGGAAAATTGATTGCATCTTAATCCAGAATAAGATAAATACACAAGTGAAAATTTCTAATGAAAAATTACACTGCAACAATATGCAATGTATAAAATTAAATATTCATAATTCTCAGCCATCTACAGTTACTCTTACAAAGTAAGGCATATCAGTGATCAAGATTTAACAAGTAAATCACCCCCTCCACCCTTTTTTTGTCTTTTTAGGAAATCAGATGGTCAGAACTATAACTGTAAGAACTCAAAAAATTCCTCCCCACCTTTTTTTATAGCTTTGTATCTTGAACAATACCAGTCTCCATTCAGTCTTTCCTTTTCTTTTTTATGTCTTCTTAAATCCTGGTCCTTCAATTCCATTGCAATTTGTTGTCTCATCTCATAATCAGCTCTCCCTGTTCAGTCACTCCTCCCAAGTCCCTTCACTTTTTATCTTTTTCTGATCTGTCCTGCTGTTCTGCTCCTTTGTGGCGTCTAATGGAATGTACCGCAGAACATCCTTTGTCAGGTTTTAATTTGATTCTTATCTAATTATGGATTTTATTTTTAAATTTTACATAGAAACATGTTTGGTTGGCTATACTTTATGAACTGAGAGAAATAAATTTGCTTTGCAGCATGCTGTGTGAGCAGAACAAAGAGCAGTTGCGAAGATAAATGTACCAAAGGCTCTCCATAAGCGCCGCTTTAAAAGTCAGTTTTTCCGGCGGCCCAACAGGACGTCCAAACTCGATCAAAACACGTGTCAGGCTGCACGGTTGACATTTCACCACTAGAAAGAGCTTACTCTGGTGCTAACACACAGAAAATGGATTATGTCATGTCACCAGTGGAACGCGGAGCTGAGTGAGAGTTTGATTACATCCTGTAATAAATCTGGTAGTGAACTGACTTTCAAAGTCAGTACTTAAGTGCAAATTAGCAATTCTCAGATGAAGGCATGGGGGCTGCTGCTATAGGGAGTTTCTTAACTAGTTCTCCTTTCTTACGCATAAGGCTGTTAGGAATAAGATGATTCCATTAGCTGAAATTACCCTGTTTTTGGTGAAAAGCAGTAAATACTACATTGTGAGTAAATCATGGGCTTATAACAATCCATCACATTGCAGGTAGAAGAAGAGAAGCTCTTCTGGGTGGAAGCAGTTGTTTGAAACCATAATTCTTTTGAGTCTTTAACTGTAAGTGTTTTATAATGTTATATCCTGGTTTTATCTCCTCACTGTTTTCTCCTCCATCTTCCCCTATCTGTGCACACGCACACACATGTCAGTGCTGGCAGTGACATAAACACGCAGCTGTTACTGGGCAGGGGCTGTTGAAACCAGTTGTTAACAAGGGATCAAGTCACAAATCAGAAAAGAAAAGTAGAGGGAAGAGATACATTCTAGTTCTGGAAAACAAGAGACTCAAGCAAACAAAATTCTCCGGGTGGGGAGTCCACCTACACAGATTTCAAGTGTCTGTTCGGAAGGTGACCTTACAAATGTGAAGTGCCTTTACAATATGTCAGCTGTTGTGACTCAGGAAAAGCATGGTCTTTGTCTGAACAAAATATTTGGAAAATATAAGCCCCCTTAAAGCCTGAATGATCAAGATAACCTTTAGATTCCACTCAGCTCTGAATGAAAAATAAAGCCACCAGCACTTCTTCCAGTGCAGGATTTGAAAAAAAAACCCCAGCACTGCATTAAAGGTTCACTTAGAAAAAAGTACTTTTTTTTATATCAATGCTTGTTTATGATTAGTCAAGCTGTGATTTATATTTACTTCAGTGACAGCTATTTGAATCATCCTATTATCCTACAAAGAGATTTTAAATGGTTTAATATAATATTTTGGAATTGCATAAATGGTGCATTATAGATGGTAATTTCTAAGGGAATGTTTTCAGTGCACCTCCATTAACATTTAGATTTAAAACGTGCAGGATGCAAGATTTTATTCCATTTAACAGAATATAAAAAAAAAATATTAGTGAACTTATACAACTCTTTTTCCTTTTACTACCAGGCTTGAATTTGATCTTTTTGAAAAGCATGAAGTGCAAAAATTTTAATTTTTGAGCAGTAGAGCAGTAAGCAGAGTTCTTTCAGAGTTCCTTTATGGTAAGAAAGAACACCTCTTGTGCTTCACATGGTAGCAAACACTTCTTATATGTAATTTTGAAGAATATATTTATGGGCAGTAGATGTGGAAAGTTTAGAACCAGTTGTAATTCCCATGTCTCCAAATCTGTGTCCCCTTTCAGACATTTGTGCTTGGACACTACTTGCTTGACAGTAGGAAAACCAAAAAGTATTAATTGATTCTATATATCTTAGCTCCTCTTTTATATTTGATCTGAACGTTCTGGAGTTTCCTCTAGTCACTGACCTCTTCGCTTTTGAACATAACCCAGGAGAAAAATGAGTCATACATACAGAACTCTATCTGATGACCATCAAAGACATGATATATATTTAATAATTAATGCCTGCTTTGACATAGATCTGCTTGAAACTCCAGCTTTCAATAAGATTTATTTAAAGTTTAAATGAGTTGAAATGCCCTCCCACCCCCCAATATTTTTCCATCATTGTAACTGTCTCTGTTTAGCTGTTGTATACGATGAAGAGGAAGAAGAGAGTCATTGGTACGGGCAATCCTTGACACCTTACTGGTGTTTGTGTAAATCTGAGTGTGAGGACTCTGACTGATATAATGAAATCAGCACTTTTGAACTGCTCTCATCTGTCCGCAGGGAGCAACTAAGTATGTTCTGTAGGCCTGGCTCAGAATTCCTATAACCACAAGATTATTTTGTCCTGGTAGAGCCCAGCACGATTGTTCAGTGTGGTTGAAATAACTGAGTCTTGCTTTGTTTTTCAGTCTCTGGAGGGAAGAATAAGAAGACTGCATTTTGGCACTTCACTGTAGATGCAGTCATCCAAAAAGCTCCAAACAAACTTATTTTTTTTTTCCAAAGGAATAAATTCTGAAGAGGATATGCATTTTCATTATTTTAATAATATTAATACTACTATTAATATTTAAAATATCTTAATGAACTATATTATTTTTTAGCGTAATAGAAGAACAGTGAATACAAATATCTGGGGTCTTGGAGGGTATTAATAACAATTATCATGCAGCATAGGACACAACAAAGAATTAATATTGATAGAGAGTCAACCACATCAAACATGAAGCATGTTAGTGGGTTCCCCTCTGGATACAGTAAATGAGTGCACAGGAGTCAGGGACACTGGGAGATACACGAAGGACCATGGCAACAGAAGCCTGAGCCTATGCATGGGGCTGTGCTTAACTGCAAACAAATATAAATGAAATTTCTCTGTTACTTGCTACGTGAGCTCACCTGTCTCAGGAGAAACCTGAGAAGATTTTTATGTCACTTGGAGTGTATTTATCCATACTAATTCAGAGAAAGAAGCCATAAGCATCTCCATAATTTTCATACCAGTAACTCCCTAACCTATTCCAACTAAATAAATTATTTCCTGGAGGTACGTGAGAAATATTCTGGGAATTTAATGATTAGCTGAAGAAGAAACAATGAAGAACTGAATTCCAGTTTTAATTGAAAACCTTTTGATTTATTTTAAAATAAAAGCACTTTCCATTTCTATTTACATTTTCTGTTTACAATTTTAATAACGTGCTCTTTTCCTGACACCATGACATTTTGAAGACAGACAAAAGTAATTCAGACAGTTCTATGCAAACCTGAGGTCAGCTGCGTGTTTGACAGAAATGTTTTGTTTCCAACAGCGAACTTAGCAACAGCATTTCCCAACATCTTCCTTCTTCATTTCACTCTGGGGCAACGAATAAGTGGCCTCTTCATCGTATTCAGAGTAAGAGGTTTGTTGGGCCAGGATCTCTGTGATATCTGCTTTCCTTCCTCAGTATGTTCAAATCTTCATACAAAATACTTTCTGGGATCCATGGTGTCCTACTTTATCCCTTTTTAATTTTTTTTTTTTGTACTAAGTGTCCCCACAATAATTTTATTTCAGTCTCTGGGGGATTTTATTTTTGGGGCTTTTTTTCTGCCTCCTTCACAATCTGGGAAGGGCTTTTAATGTTAGTATTTTAAACCCCTCTATTTCCAAAGGAAAACCTGCAGAAAAGGCATTCTGTGGAGACATCGTCCACAGTTTAATTTTGTCTTGAACATATTAAGATTTGATGACCAGAGCCTCACAATTAACTGAAGTCAGGAATTAAATGGAGTAGAATCACCGTAGGCATCCTAAATATTCAGTGAACAGAAAGAAGGGAAATAGATGAGCATGATTTTCCCTTGTGGTGGGAGGATTAGGAATGGGGCTAGTCTTCTATCTTCAGTGCTTCTTCAGTGCTCCACAGAAATTGCTAGAATCAGGTGTATTTAATCTGGTCCATTTAATCTTCTCCAATACTGCCAGAAATATTCTTGTATTACTACCATGGATAACTGGTTTCACTGCTAGAAAATTATGAATTCTCTCTGAATTAAGCAGTCCATTTCTTTGAGAACTTATGATTTGCTGTGCTAGGCAAAATGAATGCAGCTTTCTTTTAAGCTGAATATATTATGGGTAATTAAACCACTGAATGTTAATTTACTATAACATGAAGCGAACTTGATAATAAAAGAACCCATTTATTTCAAAGTCTGTGATTCTAAAGAAGGGATGAAATATGCTTTTAATGTAAAACAATATTTCAGTTAAAGTGCTCAAATGCTACAGTTATCCACCTCTTAAAAATTCTAAGCATTTTAGTATGGATTGCGTTTGTACTCAATTTTTTTCCCCGTGTGGTCTTTTCTCACTCTTTTGGTGTCACTGGTGCCTTTTCCTGGTTTCTGATGTTCATAATGTCCATGCCATGAATTCTGAACGAGGTTGGCTGGCAGATGTCCCATGGTCTCCCAGCATAGCCTCTCCCCTTTCCTGAGCTCACACGGAGCAGAAACCCCTGCAGCAGGGGAAGGGGGGTGGGTGCCCTGGTGTTGCCAGCACAATGGGAGCGGCATTGCCAACACAGCTAGAGGATCCAGGACATGCAGGAGCAGAAATGGATGTAGGGACAATCTAAATGGCTTGTGCTGGGTTTGGATGTTAGCATCTTATGACCAGATATGAACTTGAGCATTAGGTGTTAAATTAGCTCATAACCACTCTGCTGTGGGCTTTGAGAGAAGGCTGGGAAGCATTTAAATAGAGGACATATGTGTACAGGGTCACATTACTGAAATATTTACTCACACTTTTACCTGTCAATATTCTCAATTAAGTAGCAAATTTTGTTCTAGGACTATTAAATAATTGCTTCTAAGAAAAATGCATTTTGAGTGGTAATTATTTTTGAACTGCTGTAGGTGTAACTGTTAATGAAACTCAGTCTTTTGTCTCTGCAGCCACCTTCTCCCTGCCTCCCCAAGAGTTTGCTACTTAAGAGCTTGCCAACTCAAACAAATTTAATTGCAGAGCCTTTTTCTTTCTTATTTCATGCTAAGCATGGGCTCACAAGACAGTACAGAGATGTAAGACAAGAATTCTTCTGTCTGTTTTCCTCTGTGACTCGAGGGAACTGTAATAAGCCCTCAGTTCAACTCTGCACCCAGGCAATCACAGTAGTCTTGCCCACCTGTCTTGCAGTGCTGTAATGTGAAGCAATTAGGTGTTGACAGTTTTTTTCAGTTTGGAAAATTTAGGATTAATTCTATTCCCTTTACATCTCTTGATGCTCTCTCTACTTTGCAGGCACTCCCACTAAAAGAACAGGGAGTACACACAAGTAAAGTTCTCCAAATGCTACTTGTTTTATTAATAACTACAACTACACTTCTTGGTTTTGCTAAAAGAAAGGAAATTGTGGCTGCTTGGACTTGAACTTTTCTTTATAGTCTCCGTGTAATTTTGAACAAGGCTCCTGAGAGAATCAGAAGTTTCACATGGCAGATTGGCTTTTGAAATGCGCAGATGATAAGAATCCGAAACGTCCAGTGTGAGCATTCCGAACCAAGAAGCTGGAACAGGTAATTGTCATAGGTCCTTTTCCACTGGCATTGGAGAGCACCGCTAAATCTGCCGCCTCAGTCATCTTCTACTCTGGAGCAGTGACTCTGGGAGCTTCACCACTCTCATCCTCTGACTCTCAAAATACTCAGCTGCAGTGGTGCTCTGGTGCAAATTTACCACTGCAATGCAGCTTTGTCAGCCTTTCCACTCATTCAGTCTACAGTGAACAAACATGCCTGTGCTGCGATATGAGCACAAGCCCTCCCAAAATATGTGCATTGTAACCTTTTTTTCCTACTTGTACTGCTGTTCGATACACAGTGCTGTGCAAGCAGCCAGCATAGGGTGTGTGTGTGTCCTGTGACTTTGTTGGTCAGATAGAAAAAACTGCTTTGATCTCATTCCCAGCTGTTGTATAAATTGGCTGCTCCTGGAATATAATGGGACTGGTTTATGTTTCGTATCATTTAATGTACTGGAATTACTATGTTAAATAACTTGGAATTATTAATCCTTCTGTGGAAAAAATGCACCACTAAGTCACACAATAGTTTAATTCTCTGGGTTTATGGCTACTGAATGTATCAAGTGCACAAAAACTTTGATTCCTAGTTACTCTTAGAGTAGGACTGAAGGCTTTGAACATGGACGTGCTCTGAGTCTTGGGGTGCCTGCTACCTGAGTGTTTGGGGCTGTGATGAGACACAAAACTCTCTATATGCTATAATGTTATGTCCTTGAAAACCCTAAAGAAAATGAAAGCCAGTAATCCTAAACCAACAAAACTTACATTCGAGTCATCAAGTTATACACGTCATGGATAGCCACGCTTACAAAATGTTGAGAGATTCTTGGGTTTCCTGATCAGCAATACAGAGTTAGAATTGAGCTAATAGAATAATCCATTCAATTAAAGCAATAAGGAAAATAAGATAAAATTCTGCCCCTGTCATTTTTTCCAAAACTAACCCTGAGCCTTCTACAAACAGATCTCTGTGCTGTTCACATTAAGCCTTCTGAAGTTCACAACAGCTTTCAAGCTGTATTTCACTTCTTGTGGAACAATTCAGTTTGTCCTCACAGGCTCATTCTCACGCCACGGACCAGATGTTGAAATGATTGTGCTGCAGACCTGCTTCAGCAAACCACAGCAGCTACCTGGGTGCACACACAGCAATCCAATTCCTTCTGGAATTTTCCCTTCTGCAGCTTGTGCTTTTCTCCTGTCCCCTCAAATCCCACAAATGCTGAACAGCACGAACCGTGGAACTGGTCATTGAAAATACTGTTGTTTGTTCTGCCTGGCTGAATGAGAATTACAGTAAAAGCAAACCTCACTACCAAAATACCAAACAACCATTTTTATCTCAAAGCATCACTGTGTCACTCTCAAATCAACTAGTTTCTCTGATGTTTTCTGAAGTCATGGCTAAGCTCGAACATATCCACCTGGGGAGACCTTGTAGCAGCCTCTTGGCTCCTAAAGAGGGCCTACAAGAAAGCTCCAGAGGAACTTTTGACAAGAGCATGTAGGGATAGCACTTTAAACTGAAAAAGGGTAGATTTAGCTTAGCTATCAGGAATAAATTCTTTACTGTGAGGGTGTTGAGGCACTGGAACACTTTTCTCAGAGAAGCTGTGGATGCCCCATCTCTGAAAGCTGAAGGCTGGTCTGGTGGGAGGTGTCCCTGCCCATGTCAGGGGGGTTGGAATGAGATGATCTTTAAGGTCCCTTGCAACCCAAACAGTTCTGTGATTCTATGGTTCTGTAGTCACTCTTTTTGAAAAAGGGAAAATAACTGCAAATACTTTATTTAGGGGATCCAAGAAACTTTCACTGGGTTCTTTGAGACTCCGTTGCAACAGGAAATCAACCACAAGCAATAGAAAATTAAAACAAAATTTAAGGTTTTAAAAAAATAGAAATTTTTTATTTCTAGAATAAATAAATTCTAGAAAAATAAATTCTATAGAAAAAATAGAATTTTTTCTATATTAATTTCTCTCTTTTAAGTATGTGCTAATTTGGCAGAAGGGAATCAGATAGAACATTATGCATCTGACAAAATTATTCAGGTTGGCAAATAATTATGCTCAAGACATTTTATTGGTCTGCCCTTAAGAACCACCAGGTGAGAATTTACTTTTCTTTCTTGCCTGCATGGAAGAGACATGAATATTAAACTCTGACATTTTGAACTGTCCTTTAGGCATCTGAGTTTTCTTTAAGCAGATGGGACAAATACCTTCCTTTGTTCTTCAGCCTCTGAGGGCACAAGAGAAACTTCAGGATTCCATGGATAAAACTTAAGAGTTGATGAACACAAGATGATATGCAGATGACTAAACCAAGAATTAATAAAATTATCATAGGAAAGTAAGTTATACTGAGCCTTACTAAAAGAACTCATGCACCGTTGAACACAGGTTAAGATTTGCTGAGTTGTAGACACGTAACTAATGAAATGAAGCATAGAATGGGAATATAACAATGCACATATGGATGTTAGTAATGCCTCTGAATTCAGAATAACACAGGCACAAAGGCAGGTGAGGAAGATAACTGGGGCTATGGAAAACTCTTCCTAAGAAGAGATTCAAAGTGTGGGCTTTTTTTACTATGCAAAGGAGGTGACAAATAAGATAGATATCTGAAAACCTCTCTGCGAACTAGTGAGGAAAATCAAAGAAAGCAAGATTCCTGAGAACCTGGATTTTCCTGTACCACAGCATAAACAGAAGACTTTCCATACAGGAAAATGTTGGAAAACTTTACAATAAAGAAACCAACATTTTTCCACATAGCAAAAAACTTGGTGGAGTAATGAGTCTGGGCCTGATTAGGCCAGGGACTAAGATATCCAGTCCTTTATTTGCAGTTCTGCTAAGAAATAAGGAGAAATAAGATATAAAAGTGGCAAATTGCACCTACACCGGTTCATGTTGATCTTTCACCATTTTCTTCTCTGGTGCCCAGAGCCTTTTCTGAAAAACATGAAATTACAGGGGCCTTGGTTCTGACTCCCAAATGCAGTTTTCAGCTCCTGGTTATGGAGGCAGAAAGCCAGGCTGTGAACATAGGGAATAGAACCTGTTCTCCTCAGTGTCCACCATCCTCGGGGCCTTTTGGGAGAGGTCCCACTGCAGAAGGGCAGGGAGGACATCACTGCAGGAAGGCTAAAGCATTAACTCCTTCATTAACAATCAGTTTATTTTCCTTTGCCTTGGTATTGAGTGCACTTCGGGGTCGTGTCAAGAAGAACAAGAAGCAAATGTGTCATAGCACTCTCTTGGCAAACTTGCTGCCTCCAGCCTTCCAAATTGCTTCAACAAATCCAGTAGGTTAATCAGACCTCCTTAGCAGCTGATTTAAACCCGTATATACGTTCCACTGTACAGTCTTAACTAGATCAATTACAGAAACAACCACAATAACCGTGACAATTTGCCTGCATTTTTGAAAGGGAAATCACAAGAGGGTGATTCATTTGCTTTGAAAGGCTTGAAGATAATTGCTAGTTGGTTATAACGATATTGTTTGCTTAAATTCTTGGCTATTTCTTTCTGAGCCTGTTATTTTATGTGAATACTGTCCTGTCAGCTCATGATCTTTAACAACACTGGCTGGGAAGATCAGGCTACTCTCCTGTCAAGCACAGGTATGCCTGTGAGGAATTTCACAATTAGTGATCTCTGTGAAGAGAGAAATCCTCAAAACCAT
Organism: Cnemophilus loriae; assembly: GCA_013397755.1. Lineage (NCBI taxonomy): Eukaryota > Metazoa > Chordata > Aves > Passeriformes > Corvidae > Cnemophilus > Cnemophilus loriae. Next base: position 766,254 of record VZTF01002689.1, read on the forward strand.
GAAGTCTGGACTTGCTCAGTTTAAGTGTGTGATTTTGTCCTTGCAGCGAATCAACACATTAAATCAAAGGTTTTTTCATGATTTCAAGAACAGCAATCATTACACGGGCTGCTTAGTGAGTCATGGGTTTTCCTATTAAAAAGCCTCATTTGAAATGGCTTTCTTTTCTAATATTAAAATAAGCGTGCTCACTAAGTAGATGTAGAAGTATATCCTGGTTTGAAAAAGCAGCTATATTCTGTTCATGTATTATTGGCCCAGTTTTTAAACTGCTGTAAGTTGGCATCAGCCCACTGGATCAGACAGTTGAGATCTGTCATGGTAATTTGAATTTTGTCAGCTATTTCTGCTATATTAAAAGTATCTAAACTTCTGTTGCCATGTCAAAAAGAGTCTTCCTGCTTCCCTAGATACTTTTAAGGTGCTATTTAGATCATGTCACTCACAGAAACAGAGAATTATCCATGGTAATTCTTCTGCATTGGCACAGGTTTATTTTTTCTCTAACGGGAAGCAGACAAAATGATACGGAAAATGAGGTGGCAGTCACAGGGAACAGATGCTAGAGAATGACCAGCCACAAATACATTTCACAAGCTCTCTCATCTTGACCTGCAAGACTTACAGACCCAGGGTTCAGCTGAATATCGGTTTGTCTCCTCCTTTTTAAGCTCAGGCTTAAAAATTTTCATTTTCATTTGAGCAAATTGTAGAATTGTTCTTTTCCAGCTGATGATAAATTTCAGGCTTTTCAGGTAGAAATGCAAACAGATGGACCAGCCCCATGGCCCAGCAGTGGTGTATCCTACTACCCAAGTTCTCCTCTCAGGGTGAAATTCAGCCCTGTGCAGAGGGACCAGGCTGGCCAGGTAGCCCGGAGCTTTCAGCTAAGCCGAGGACATGAGCCTTTTTCTGACTCACTGTGCAGCAGGCTACGTGTTACCTGGCCTCACCTCCTTATCCCAAACTAACTTGCATTTAAAAATATGTTATCCTGAGGAGTCCCATCAAGGGCAGAGCATCAGACAGATGGCAGTCTGGCCCTCAGAGACTAGGGTATAGATGGAGAGAGAAAAAGCAAACAAATGAAGATAAAAACGCTACAGGGAGGAACTGGCTAATAAAAAGCTGTGTGATACCTTGCACAACGGCCCCTTTATCCTTTCTCTGGTATGTATATTATAGACATGTAACGATTTTTTAACATTCTGCACAAATTCTGTCTGATGTAGGTATTTTTGTAGTCAAAAGCATTGTTTCTTTCTTTAACCTTATTCCTACCTTGTACTTAATTTCTTTCTTTTTTGTGTCCCCTTTTATGTGCAAGTTTTGAAGAACACCTTGAGCTATAACTGAAGTTCATTTCAGATCTCTAGGGCCTGTCCACACTCTTAATGAAATAAAATTGCTATTGGTGGAACATGTGAAATGAATTGGAATAATTTAGTCTCCCCAGTGCCTGAGTGTATGTTTCAGCAGACATTTAAATTGTCCCCAAAAGGCAGAGTAGATGTTTATCTGTATGGGTTGCACTGGGAGCTATACACCCTGTGCTCTGCTAGCAACTGCCTTTCGATGAACACATAATTCACATAAACTGTATTCCTATTCTTTGAGCAAATCCCATGTACTAGACAATAAAACCCTGTTGTTTAGACAGCCTGTTTAACCTTGGCTCTTGGTTTCATGGGCTGTTGAGTTCCTAGGTAATGATTGCAATTCTTCATCTACTGGAGCTCATGATGTTGTAAATACAGTTGAGTTAATAAGTCAAAATTTCCCCCTTTTTCACTCCTTTCTAAATGCCAGGTACAGACAAAAGTAATGGCTCTTTACTGGGTCTGTATGTAGCATTGTGTCATATCTCTCTTGCATGTATTTTTGTACAGCACATGAGTAGAGGTGCACTGGAGGGGCCATTAATTGATGACTGACATAAGCAGGCAGTTTAATTATTTTTTAAAAAATGATGGAAAAAAAACCCTGTAAAAATGGGTTTAAAAAACTTGATCTTGCTGTGTTGCAAATTCATTTTCAGTACAAGTATGTGAAAGCTGCTTCACCTTCCTGATATGGAATCCTGAGATAAAACCAAAATGAAGCACTGATATTTTGGAAGAAGGCAGCAATTTTATTTAAGGCACAGGCCTGGGATTTGGAAAGTCCACTTCCAATTACCAGTTTTGCCATAGTCTTTTGACTGAACAATTTATCTGCCTTTAGCTCTTTGTGTGCCAGGCATGATGGACATTTCTTCTGCCCAATATTTTTCTTATTACTTAGATCCTGACCATCCTGCAGTCAAATACTGTGTGTAGTTAGAGAAATGGGAATTTGCTCTTTATTGGAGACTTTATGAACTGTAGTTGTAATAGCCTGGAAAGGCAAATAAATTATTATTTAAAAGATCATTAATGATTAGGAAGACGTGACCATTTGTGCAATGAGATATGCTGGCCTTTTAAACTGAGTAGTAGAGGTCCTTGAGGGTGTGTTACCCCAGATCACTCATGTTCTGGTGAAAAACTGCTAAGCCCAAGGAAGCTGTGTTGCAGATAAACTACAGTTAAATAAATCCATACTGCTTGAGACTGAAACCAAAACATTATAGAGGGGCAAGGCAATGCCTGACAGAAAAGAGTGGTGGGGCAGCTAAGACTTGTAGCTTATCCCAGGTGAAGCACACAGCTGAAAGAACATAGGCACCATATACTTTATATTTCCCCGTGGTAGGGGAATTCAAGCATGTTTATATGTGTTTCTAAAAAAAATCTGGAATCTCCATTGAGTAAGCTGAAAGTCTAGGAGATTCTCTTTTTATTTTGCCTCTCAGAATAACATTTTTCAGGCTTTTGATTTATACTGTAACTATGTTCTTGGGTGAGTTCAATATTCCAATAGGAGAAGCCCGGGCTTGCACTGCTCTTTTTGCTTCAGCTACAAAGAATATTCAGATTCCTGCTTTCCATCAATGGTCTAAATGCATGTACTTTCACCATACTTAGCACCATCTCACCTGCCACCATTGATAATTACACATTGTAGAGAAAATGTAGTCTATTGTTTGCAGGTTTATGTTTCAAAAGTAATAATAACTTCTATGAGCCTAATGTGTCCCAGTTACTGACAGTCCTGATACAGATTTGTTTAGTTAAGACAGGTGAAATGATGATATACAAGAATTCTTATCATCCTCTCTTTTGTCATGAGTCTTTTCTAAGACTAGCCACTTTATTTAGATATCTAAATATCAGTCCTGAAACAAGCTGTTCAAACAGCATGCTTGGTAATTCCTGTGTCTAAAAAATGGAGCCCCACGAGAACATACAGTTGAAAGCAGGCACTTGTGCCTGTAGAAAAAGGTACAAAATGTACCTGAGGCAATGAGCAACCTTTTTGTGTGCTTGTGTGGTCTCATCTCCGTTTTTGTCCGAAACTTCGCATAATCTGAAATTTCGGCATAGCATGTCTGCCAAAAAGGTAAAACTTGCTTATGTGCTAAGAAATTTGAGCAATAATGTGAAACAGAGACAGCGAGCAGCTTTTTCTGCAGTAGATTAAAATGCACTTATGGGGTCTAAATTCCCAGGCCTCAATTCTCATCAGTCTGACAAATATGAACTAAATGACACAAAGTTATAGTTCATGCAACCTTTTGAAAGGAAAACTCTGGGGCACACTAGAACTTCTTGCAGAGAGATATTGCTTAAGCAATACAGTGTTTTAAAAGCTCATATTATCAGATACTTGTTCATGTTTAGTGTCTTGAAGCGCGGCCAAAGGCACTCGATGTATAAACAAGGTCAATTTTGGATCATATTCCCCATTAACGATCCAAGAGAGCTGCATAATGGCTCTGCCTATTAGCTGCCAGCACAGTAAACACTCACCTGCCCCCTGTGCCTGCAGCCCAAGGGGACAGCAGACTGGCAAGGATGGGAAATGGTGAGCTAGTTGTTTCGCTACATGCATCAAATAGCCTTCTCGTAGAACTCTTATAATAAATATACATTTGCACTTAGAGAATATTTTTTTCCTGGTTGAACAAAGGGATATAGTTCACAAGTGGATGAATTGAAAGAAAATGACTGTCTTTTGAAGAATGATTTTGTGCAGAGTATCAACATTCTAGTTAGTGGGGAGAATAAACAGCAGGACAAGTTGTCTCCTATTATTCATATTATTTACATTTAGAGCAAAAAAGAAAGATGAAGCGGCTTTTCTGTCTTACAAACTCACTAGGAATTATTTAGTTACTCCTGTGTAGTGGCTTCCAACACTACACCTGTGCCTACACTTTTCCTGTCCACTTTGGGGTTTTGCACATTGCCATGTATATGGATAAATGACCATACATATGGACACATAAAAGTATACATATAAATATATACTCATATATGAAAGAGAGATTTTAGTTTTGTCCCCTGCTGCTACGATCAGTCAAAACAAAGAGGTGTTTCAGTACCATTATATGACAGAAACAATAAAACTGGGTGAATATAGAGAAGTGCTCATAGAGTAAATGAAGCAGGATCCCACTCCAAACTAATGTTGTGTTTAGTTCTTGAAAAATGTGCTCTTTTGTTTTGAAGGGAGGCAGGGAGGCAAGGGATACAAGAAGGTTTTTATTGTTTCAGCTTGGACATCATGGTAAACTTCTGAACACATCCACAATTCATCACTGTGGGATAAATTATTCTCAAGAACAAGCCATCCTAGAATTGATCGTGTGACAAACACTTATTCCTTTCCTTCAAAGCAGACCTGAAATATGGTGATGTTGATATGGAGTGCTATGTATGTGAATACTGAATTATTAGTTGTAACAATGAGCAAGTGTTGATGGCACTTTTCGAGTGTTTTCTCATAAAAGGAATTGGTGACTTAACATTTTGAGGATTTCAGCTGTAAGTTATTAAAAACAGCTGCAGCCTATTATCCTGGGATGACAGCCACAGCCAACAAGTGGCAGGATATGTGTGACTTATGTACCACAGAGGAAAGATTTAATGATTTAAGTAATAAAAACAAATCAGTCAAAAAAAGAAAAATAAAAGCAACCTGAAAAGCCCAAAACATGCTTCTCTGAGAAATAGATACTTTTTTTTTTTTCAGTGGGATTTAAGAATTACAAGAAATCATGAACTAGATCTGTGAAAGGCCACATTTAATTTGCTTTCTCTGTTATGCAAAGGTATGACCTTGTTGTGTTTTCAGAGCAGTTCATCAGTCTCCAGAGAGAGATTAAATAATGAGGAAACTTACCTCTGGCAGCTAAATCAAGTAGTTTAGATTTTAGACCATCAGCTCCAGCACACTTAACAAGATTAATATGCAGGGACTCCTCCCATGTCTATTCAAAGAGAAGGAAGAAAAGGGCAAACGAGGGAATGAACTAAAATCATTAGGGCCTGCAAGAATGAAAGGCAAGCATTCCAAGTAAGCAAGTATTTATTAGCACATGAGGCCAGTTTTAGAACTAGTGAAATGATGCATTCATTATCAGTGGCAGAAATATTTTTGGAAAGACCAGTTTCTGCATGCTTGCATGCCACCCACCAGACCAGTCTTCAGCTCCTGGCCTTCACATTTCCTTGTCAAGGGTTTAGGGACTCTCCCTCTCCCAGCACCTGGAAATTATCTTGTATCTTAGTACATCTTACAACATGTTTACTCTGATCTGAGGACAATCAATAATAAGAGACTATGCTTGACAAAAGCCCTGTCTTTCTATGCCTGGTCCCAGATGATGTTTTACAAACAACTTAGCCAGTTTCTGCAGCAACCACTATATATTGATTTCTAAAGTACTTTCTGAGTATATCAGTGGATTGGAGAAGCACGGACATCAGGCAGGACAAAGAGTAGGAATTTATAAAACGAAAGGAAAAAGAAATCTTTTTAAAACTGACTGCAAATGAGAAGAGAACACACAGTACAAAGGCCAAGTGGATGGGAAACACACTTCCTTTCAGACAGTGGTACAAGTGGTAGCCTGGATGTTGTACTCATGGGATAAAAAGCAAAAAATCCAGTTTACAGTGAAATGCTTGGGCTGAAGCTTAGCAAAGAAGGTGAGACAAAGTCTCGCTGTATTTAAAGCTAATACAGGCTCTTTAGTTCAGAAAATTTTTGGGGCGAAGGGTTGTAAGTCCAAAGTTCATGGTATGTACACTCATATTGAGAATGGGATTGGTGAAAGTACGCACATCCTGTAAAAACAGAAAAAATGCCCTGCAGAGTCAGACCAACAATCCACTTAACCCAGGAATTTATCTCCAACGAATAGCAAGAGAAGGTTTTTTGTTCCTGTCATTCTCTTCTAGCATCCATAATGGTTATATTAGAGATAATTGAGAATGCAATGTTATCTAATCCTTTTCATGTCTTTTTGCAGACCTGATTTCCATGAATTTGTCTAATCCTTTCCTGAATGTTGGATAAAAGTATCTCTACCTGCAACCCCCTGTGGCAGTATATTCCAGGAAATTCCTAAATTCTCTGCAAAAAGAAAGTACTTAATTTAATGGTTTAAACTAATCTTTTACTACTTTCAAGTTACCTCAAAAATACCTTAGTTGTGGTATTGAAGGGTTCAGTGAGCACGAGTTCCATGTTCATGTCCAAGCCTAAAGCTGGGAATTCCTTCTTTATGGCAAAAAGAAAAAAACCCCTCTTCTACTTCATCATAGGTTAAGACACCTGAGAAAATGACTGTGGGCACTCACAGGGAGTTAATAAGAGAAGCACTTTCAGGGTGGTCCAGGATTTATAACTAAAAAGTATCTAATGCAGCTGAAAAAGTGATTGTCAAGATAATAGGAAGGTAAAACTTGTCACTTCTGGTCAGTTCGGGAGGTGAGCCAGACTGAACATGGATCATGCGCCTTCAGTAAAGTACAGCCACAGCAAAAGAGGTGTACAGAGATCCAGATTTGGGGTTTCAGTTGGAAAAAGCAGCAAATACTCAAACCACTTGGACGTCTGAGACCTTTCAATACTGCAATGCAAAAAAAACCCCGTTGTAACACGTGAAGACACAGTAGCTATACAGGGCACAAATAACCACCATTGCTGTGCTGGAATGTTGCAGCATCCTGAGATACTCACGTGTGGGAGGACAGACCCATCCTGAAGAAAAAATCCTGGGCACTTTGACACATGCTGCGCCAAAGTACATACGATGTAATCATTTTAGTTGTGCTTAATGCAGGAATACATCTACCCTCCCTTTGATCTCATTCTGAATATATAACAAAGCTTTCGAGCTGATGACTGGTGACGTTTGGAAGGCTGTACTAGACTGGACTTCTGCTCAGCAGTACCAGCTGATGTGATGAACATCCTCCCATGTGTGTAGATAAGACAGCAAACGCTCTCTTATACAAAGGGATTTGAACTAAATCCTGCCCCAGTTTCTACTTATGAGAGCAGAGAGTGGCACAGATCGAATTCTGCTGGTGATCAGCACCTGTTGCTAAGGGAGAGCCAGAAGGATGGAGTAGATGAGACAAAGCAGGGCATCAGTTTTCAGTTCAGTCATACACAGTAGGTCCCACCCCAGAGACAAAAAATGGGTGTTTATTTCATTAAAACTAGCTCAACTTAGCACTAAGCCTCCTCCTGATGCATTTCGTATCCTCACTTGATAAGGAAAATGTTGATTTTTCCCTCTTAAACTTGCTGCAAGGGCAAAGCATTGCCTTCCAGTGTGAGAGAATACCAGATGTTTTGTCAGTATAAACCAGGCAGAGTAGTACTTCTTCATATCTTTTGTGTTTGTTCAACTTTATAATGAAACTAGTTCTTTTTCAAAACAGGTTGATGTGTGATTAGGTAATGGGCAATATATTTATGGTTCTATTGTCAGGAAAGTTTAAACATAATCATATCTGTTTTTTGGGGTTTTTTTTAGTGATTAATTTCTTCAAAATACTCCCAATCCAGTTATGTAATTTCCTACAAACACTGTTTTGTAACCATGGGTCTGATTCACCACTGCATCACTCCAGTTTTATACCAGCACCAGTCTGGCTGATTGATTTTCAGAAGGGTTATATCAGCATAAAGCTGTAGCAATGGAGCTGTGAATCAGACTGAAACAGGGACAGGTACTCCAGGCAGAAAAATTTTTTGAAGAAACCTAACAGTTAGAAACCTCGACAAGGCCAAAGTACACGTAGACAGTTTTCTGTCATCTCTGGCTGAGTGAAAGAGCTCAGAAGGGTCCTGCAGCTTCACAGGTCCACTGAAGCTACAGCTGTAATTCCCAGCACACGAGTTTCTCCCACCCACATCTCCTCCAACTTGCCTCATTTTTAGCCTTTTGCCAGGAAGGGCTGAAAGAATGAATCTTAATGAGTATTTTTTAAAAAAGGTTGTGCAAATTCAGAACAACCATGCTAAATTATTTCAGATGAGGGTCTGGCCTTTCCTAAAGGTTTTTAGAACTTCAGTGTCCAAAGCAGAATCATTTTGCTGGCTACTACATGGAACTGGCATCTTTTTGATCCATATCTCATATATAGAGCTGGTCTGAGATATTGGAGTTCAGTCATTATTTCTGTGTGTGCTATGGTGCTTGGAGGTCACGACTCTACTGCCTGCTGTGCCTGTGGGGCTGAGAGGGGACTCCCAACCTGTGGAATGCTGAGTTGTCCCCCTTTTCCCCCAGCTGGATGCTTTGTGGGATGTGCTCTGAGAACATGAGATCATGTGTTTGATTAAAATCCCTCTTCTTCTGTTGCAAATCTCTGCTGTGGAGAAATGGATTTTAAACGTGTCAGTGTGATCAATCAGATGCTTTTTAAAGAGTCTAAGACTGCAAGAAGAGACAGAGGCAAGGAATCACTTATCTCTCAGGAATCAGAGAGTGGTTATAATTACATGTGGGTTTTTTTCCTGTGTACCAGATTTGTTGATAAATTTGCTTCACGTTTTTCTGTTTCTAACATAAAGGATTAGTGGAGGACTTCCACTCAAAAAAACCAAAAAACAAACAAACAAAAAAAACCCAACCCCCCCCCAAAAAAAAAACCAAACAAACCAAACCAAACCAAACCAAACCAAAAAAACAAACAACAAAACAAAAAAAGCAAAAGAAAACACACCAAAAACCACCACAACCAAAACCCCCTTCTTTCTGGATTAAAAAAACATATAATACAAACAAAAATACTGGCTTCTCAGTCTATTTTTTGCAATGTTCTTATCTAGTTCTTCACAAGAAATAATCCTGTGTTTCTAAATGTTCTGACAAATTTCAGCTGCTGGACATGTCAAGAGGAAACCTTCTTTCTACCTGCATTCCAGTTTTGCCAACCAGGAGTTGATCCAGCAGATTACATGTTACCAGAGCACAGCAATAGGTATTAGTCACTAACGGGCAAGATACCTACTAAATAGTTTTCACTGTGAAGATATTCATCTGCTTTTGATTTGCTCACAGTGCACAGTTCATGCTTCCCGCTTAGTCATGATTCGTTTCTTTGTAAATTCTTTTGTTGTTTAAAAGGTTCAGTGAAAGGTTTCCTTTCCTATTTAGGCTCCTCCAGCTACTCTGCTTGTCTTCTTTGTCCGCACAAAATATGTATTCTTCAGTGGAGCTCTGACTTTCCGAGCTGGATTACACTTTAGTTGATGATCTTTTAGGGAAAGGTTTCATTTCATCATCACCATTTCTCAGCCAGTCTATTAGGGCCCACTCAGTAAGAACTGCCGGTGTGCAGAGACCACTCATCTATCTATGAGTCCCCCATATGTCCATCTCCATCTGCTACAGCTTGTTCTGTACACAGTTTGCAAGGTCTTTGCAGGGCTCCCATACTTCTCCTTTATGTTTATGACTGAGAAAATACGGCCTGGCGTGGTGCAGTGCGTGTAAAGCTAGGCTGGTGCTCCAGAGCCCGTGAGTCAGTGCTGCACGGCCGATCTGGGCTTGCTGAATGTGAAAAGGATCAACTTTAAGCCCTCTGGGTTTTATCTTTGTGGGTTCTGTGGTTCTATGGCTGGGAACTCCAGTACCTAAGAATCCAGGAAGTGACTAAGATTCTCTTGTAGCACTCAAAGTTGGGAAAAGAGAGCTTTCTGGAAGAAGTTCTAATTTCATACAGGGAGGCTTAATCTAATCCAGGGAAATGGATAGAAAACAATAAAATGAAATAAAAACTAAACTAAACTAAATTAAAATACATTATTGACCATTTATTTCAACATGTGCTCAGAGAAAGAAATACCTTCTTAATAGAGAGCTGTATTTCCTCAGTGATGTCTGAAACAGAACCTGACAAAATTTAAAACTAAGAAGTTGACTTTGTTTACATTTTTAGAGCAACAGGCACTGCAGAATTGTGGCATGTTTCTGAAGAAAGACTCCCCTGACATCATGTTTGAGAAATTTTTCAGTTGGGAAGGCCCATATATTTATTTTGTGCGATAAAGAGGGAAAAAAGAATATGAAATAAATTTGAGACACTCTGCCCTCAGTGATGATATGTAAAATTTTTTGAGGAATGTCACTGTCCAAACCTCACTTTTTATGTTGATTCATAAAACCAATTTATTTTGATAAGAAAACAGAAGAATTCTGATGTTTTATATTTATGCTCTCCCATTTTCTCTGTAATCTCCTTGCACATCTGCTCTAAAATTTTTCAGTGTTATTGTTTCAAGTACCTTGCAGCTTCACAGATTCACAGCATTGCTCTTTGAACCTTTGCAGTGGGATGAGAAGGAAAGATGGAGGTGCACAGAAGAATTCACTAACTCAGAAGATGAGTATCCCTTACACAGGGAGCAAAACCACCTAAGAAAAATGGCCTACAGTCAAAAAGGGACCTGAAAAGACTTGTGCAGCTTACATGACACTTTTGGACAAAGGGGTTTAATTGCCTGTAAAAAGAAACTGTGAAACCTTCCCAGCTGCCCCTCAATTAAGTCCTTTTTTGATGTTAACTGAAGAGAATCCAATCTGGTTTTCCCTGAGGGCTCTCCATGAGCTGAACTAAAGCTCAGTAAGTGGAGACGATACGGAGATTCAGTTCAATAAACTGCTATGTAGAGTCACCCTCAGTCCAGATGGGATCAGAAGAATTGTACAATCCCGGAGGGAACTAAATTCACATTTAATTCTCAAATCTTTTCTGAAAGATTCCAACAAGGTTTGGCTTGCAAAAACTGCAGTTACAGCCATTAATTCTCTATGAGGGGCAAGGTTATGACAATTCCCCTCTCTCACTTCATAACTCAGCAGTTCAGCCCTCGGCTCTCTCACTCACCCCCAGCGCTCAGCTCCCATTTTCTGAAGAGACTGAATCCTGAAACCCTGCCTCTCCCCACAGCTGCCTGTCTCAAGTGCAAGGCTCAGCTCACTTTTGCCTTATTCCCTTGAGGATGTCGTTTTGATGCCCTCAGGCCTGAAATGGGGATGGACTCAGTCGACACCATGATGCCCAAGACAGCCACCCTGGCCGTACCCTGGCCGTACTGAACAGGGAAAGCGGAGGCATCTACCACGTCCCGTGGTCCACCAGGCCATGGAAGCACACCTGACACCTGTGGTGTGATAAAGACAATAGGTTTGTTGTCCTGCTGTACTTGCAGTGGAGAAGTGCAGGGGTGCCTGGCAGGTACCCTTGCATAACCGCAATGACACCTTTTAAATATTTTGTTACCTTATTTTCCACCTCTTGCTGTTTTCTTTCACCATTATTGCCCCCCTCTTTCTCCTCCCCAATCCTCTCCAGACAAACAACCCAGCCTCATTTACTTTTTTACTATTGGTTCCATTTTTTACTACATCCATAGCCCAGTCGGTATTCCTGACCCCGTTACTGGCACTGTTAATCTCAGCTTTATATCCTGTGGCTGATGTGGTTATCAAGCTGCTGCTGGTCTTGCCCAAGGTCCCAGAACTCCCCTTCAGGGAGGTTTGTCCACCTCTCGCATCCCTCCCTCTGAACCACCTCTGAAACTCAGCCGTTCCTCATGGTGCTGTCAGTAGCTCCTGTCAGCTTCTGTCATTGTTATCTGTCACATCCAGCAATTTCTCACATCACAGCCAGCAGTTTCTCACGTTAGTTCAGTCAGCTGGACCTGAGGCCAGGGTCAGTCATTATCCCACAGCCCTGACAGTCCCGGCTGTTTTCACTGTTTGGGGTGATTTACCAGCTCCCATCTCCGACTGCAAGGCTTTAACCTTTGCTTAAAGGTTCACATAATGCTCCTCAGTCTGAAGGAGCCTAAAGCTATCATCACTGTACATCTAATGAAAAATCAGAATTCATGGAACACTGGACTGAATGAGCTTAGGTGAACAGGGAGAAATAGAACAGACCAAACTATTTCCATGTACCAAATATACTGGAGGAATTATTTGGTATTGTCATTATAAGCATCTTTAGCATTTGCAAATTGAGACCGCTAAAAGATTTTTCAGTCACTAGATTAGAGTCTCAAAAGTCTGTCTTAGTCTGTTAGAGGGACGAGGGAAATAAAACTACTTTCAAAATGACACTGCATTAGTTTCTGGAGGGGAGCAATTCATATGCCCAAGAGATCAAGGCCTTGGACATAACAATCCTCTGCATCCCGCTAGTCCTTTCCTTTTGTGAAGGTAGAACTGGAAAATAGAAAGATGAGAAAGCTTTGTTTCCCCTGCCCTCTGGCAGAGAAACTGCCACAGGTTGGGGAGCCATGGCTTCCATACGACAATGCTTATTGAAAGAAAATATTATCATCATATCCAACAACACAGCTGAGGTGAGAACTTGTGCTTCTGCCTTGAGATTCCTTTACTCCTGCTGCCAGTGAAGACATCTCCAGCAGGAGCTCACTGGTCACTGGGCTTAGATTGAAGTGCAAAGTGGAGTCACACCTCAGAGAAGGAGATGGAAAAGGTCTGGCTGTTTTCATGGTTCCTTACCGATCTGCTGGGACTCATTGAGAGATCATGACACAACTCAGCCACAGCTGGTCTGACCTCGTTCCTCCTAGGCCTTGTCATCTAACAAGCAGCCAAAACACTGAGATTCAAACAACAGTTTCTTCTGGGGCCAGATTGAAATCCTCTGTGTACAAGGGTCATTCCCTGGCTGTGACTTATCTCAGCAATGAGAGCGTGAGCTGCCTTGCTGCAAGGTATGAAGGTATGAGAAAGTAGAAGCGTTGAACCAGATGCCATTGCACACTCTTCATCTTCCACTGGGGCTGGCTGCCTTGCAGGATTGCTGCTGTCAGAGAGGACCATGCAGCTCTTCCAAGCTCAACTTCTCACCTGCCATGAGAGGTCCATCAGCCAGGGATCTTGCATAGCACGGGTAATGTAATCATGGGGATAACATGGTTTATCACAGGACTTATTCATCCCACAAGAACTGAGTCCATAATACTTCCTCAAACAATTTTCCATATCTTTTACTGAAATGACAACTTGAAATGTTATACACTGAAAGGGTAAAATTCATTATATGACGGAATTGATAGCCAAAAATGTTGTTGCCAAAGTTCTGTAGATTTTAGCTACCGTCTGTATGTTTGGAAACTGAAGAGAAGGCCTTCACAAGGTGAAGGCATCACACAGTGGAGGAAGCATATCCAGATCCATGGAGAACAGATCACTCATGCAATAAAACTATTTTAAGTGCCATATCCTGACAAGTACTAAAAAGACAGAGGCAGAAACACAGCTATAGCCAAAAATTTCCACAAGTCTAATTTCAGCTTGGATTGAGGGGTGATTAATATAATCTCTGTCTGTTATTTTCTGTAAGCACACAGCTCCATGAACACACATCCACAGTTAAACCACTGGGTAGCTGGGCTAGGGGAGAAGGGACCATGAAATTCCTTTATTTTTATTTTTTATCTTTTCAGCATTTTCACATTCCAGCAGCTAGAAGTTTTGGTTGCTGTCATTTTCCTTAAATGCTTCTGGGTCAAGAGCCAGTATTAGAAATTATTTGAACAGTCATTCTTTTTAAGCAAGAAGACACTCACTGCAGCTGCGATACAAGAAAATCTGTCTCAGAGCAGCTTACTGTGTAAATGCAGTTCTGTCACAATGATTGCAATAAGAACATACTGTATTGTCCATAATTACACCCATATTAGAAGGAAAAAAATTAGCTAAGCTGTTCAGTTACATGCCAAAACTATTTCCTGAGGGATATTTATTTTGACTAATGTTAGGGGGAAGAAATGAAACCAATCTGGCCTGGTTTAAGGTACTTGATTTTTCTTTTATGTTTGATGGAGAGGAACGAAGAAAGTGAACAATTTATGTAAAGCCACTGCTAGGTTTTAGGGTGGGAAGAGTTTTTAGGGTGACAAGAGTTCCTCCCTCTTGGCAAAAAGAAGGAATTCATAAATGCAGAATGGGACAAGGTTACTGTTCTCAGGGAGAGGTATTTTTTCCCTATCTACCACAGCACTTTTCTGTGGTTTGACACAATGCCAGCATTCACTGGGACAAAATCCTATCTCCTGAAGTACCAACTGCTATTTGGCTCCGGGTATTTGGAAATATGCTCTTGTTGCTACAGTGATCTCAGTATAAATTTGGTTTCTTGCCTACTTTCTATTTCTTTAGTTGCTGTTGTTCTTAACTGCAGACTAAAATAACAGATCATATCACTCCCAAATGAGATAAGTCATAGCTAGCTAGATATTCTTTGGGTAAAGGCATGGGGCTGCTACAAACTTGGCTGACTGTAATACTGGCTTGTCTTCAAACTTGTGTCACTAGATTTTAATGTGAAATAGAGGGAGAGGTTTATATAAACTTAAGAGTGCCAGTGAGAATCATTGGCTGGCAGACTACAGCTCAGATCCACTTTCTCTGCAACTTTTTCTTGCTCTGAGGCTTTCCTCCCTGAAACACTGCTTTCTTAAACCAAAACAAAATAAAAAAAAATCAGTCTAACCATTGTTAACTCTGAAATTTGCTCCCGTAAGTTATCACTGCACAATTGCTGTGCATTTATGAATTCTGCCATCAAGTAATTTAAAACTGTAAAGCACTAGGATGGTTTGTGAGAAGACTGAGGATTTGGTAGCATAAAGAGTAGGAATTGATCAGAATTTAGGGAGCATATTTCATGAAACACAAGGCATTTGTATCCCCTTTCCAGAAAAAGATATTGAAAAGTCTACATTCAAATTATCTGTCTCCTACACTCTGGTAATGATGTCCACCCTCATTACAATATATCTCACTATATGTACCACTTCCTTAAGTAAAATGCAGCAGTGTCATGGTCCTTCCCTTCTTTCATTAACCCCCTCTGGGGTTACAAATTGGCAAACAATTCGAACAGGTGTCAGTCTAAGGGAGCCTCTTCCTTTGCAGATTGAAACTGTTTTTTGTTCAAAACAGTTCGTTCAGAGTAAGATGAACCTCCTTATTTGTAGCAGCTATATAGCAGGTGTAGACAGTGATTCAGTATCTCCAAAACACCTGGTGTGATGCCTGAAGGTCTGGCTCTCCATTCAGTCTGCTGTGGACTGGGGGCTTTGCCCCTTGCTGGGGGCTCCATAGAGTGTGCAGTAGTGGGATCAGCTGTAGAGGATGGTACATGAACTGACAAATAAGGCAACCCATGCTTACAGGCCTGTGCATGGACTAAACCCAGTTACAAGGAAAAGCAGGAATCTGTCTGTGTTTTCCCCATGAGAACAGCACAACAGAGGAAGAGGTATATTGCTGTTTGAAGCGGAGAAATCATATGGAGAGAATAAAAGCTTGATGATGGCAAGAGGGGAAAGCTCTAGCTTTGAAGAATTTGGAAACGCCTTGGTGGTTTTCCAAACGTTTGATGTTTGATTTGAGCCAGATCCTGAAGAGGGTCCCAGAGAAACCACTCCATCAGCAATTGCTTTGGTTCAGCCTTACGAGAGAGATGAGTTCAGAGTCAAGGATGTGAGCCCATTTTCACAAGAATAAGGGAAGTCTACTGGAAGGGTAATTATGAGACTACCAGAAGCCAGGCTTAGCCCTGGGCACAGCCTGTGACAAGTGCTCATTGCTGTCCCTCTCACACTGCAGGAGCTCAGCCAGAATGTCACCGCACCTGGGCCAGTGCTTCATGTTGGACAAAGTTGTTACACTGTCTGCCAAATCCACATCTCCCCCATTGGCTTCAGCACCTGTGAAGGAGCATGGCAAGTTTGGAAAATTTTAACTCTAGGTGTTTCAGAAAAAGGTTGTTTGATTTAGGGATGTGCAGACATTAACAAAACAACCTTCTAGAAATGTGTGTCTTTCTGATGCACTGGAGTGTGTAATGCTGTGACTGTTGTCCCCAAGCTGATATGCTTCCCCCTCAATTGATCTTTTTGTTAAGAGCATTACACTGAAACCCAGGAGACTGGGCCAGTTTCCAGCTTTGTCACAGACGTCCTGTATGACCTATAACAAGCTGCTTAGCCTCGCTGTGTGTTACTTTGGAGACTGGAGGGTGATGCCTCCCGATCCCAAAGGGACATTTGTCAATACACATTAATCAGTCTTGTGCAAAGTTGTTAATGGATACTGGGACCGGGGGTGAAAGTGAACATCCCTGTTTCATTTCTTGTGGCAAGACTCCGTGGGAAATGCTGATTGTTCTTTCAGGCCAGCCTTCTTAAGAAGGTATTAAGGTAGGTGATGCCATGAGACAGCTTCTCTTCTTTGCTCATCTTTCTTCCCTCTCTTTCCTTCTTGATTTTTGTTTGTTTTCTTGCCTTGTCATTACTCTGTTTCTTTTCTTATGTGTCTACTTTAGGCATTACTTTTCATTACTCAGCTATTTTCTCCCTCTGCCATTTAGTCCTTTCCAATCTTTCTTTCTGCCTAATATAAATGTGCACCGGACTAGGAAATAAGAAGTTTTGCTCATCCCTTGGGCTCTCTTGTCTGCCTGCAGAATAAATAGAAATACATGCTGAAGTACTTTTCCAATCTCCTGTTTAATGCACACACACATTATAACAATTCGTTTGATACCAATTTTGCTGTGTTTCAGGGAGCTGTTACCCGAATGGTTATAAAATAGTGGTCTGTTTGTCTGAGTAACATTGTGGTGATATGATTCAGAGTTACGGTGTGCATATGTGCTGCAATGCTGGGTTTGGGTACATGGTCAATTCCACTGCTGGAAGACAGCTGTGTGAGACAGAATACGTATTCATGTTAGAAATCCATCATGCTGAGATTCATGTCTTGGCAAAAAGCCTAACAGAAATACCAGAGAGCAGCCTTCTCCTCACGTGCATCTTCATCAGTACCTTCAGCATTCCTATCAAGGAAGGGGATTTTGCCTCTCTGTCACGTGGGGTATACGGGGGCAGAGGGGATAAATTATGTGATTTTAAATGTCTGTGTTGTCTTAAGTGAAAATGAAACATGTCTTCAGCTACTTCAGCTGTTCTTTTCTTGGTTAGTGCATCTTTTAGGAGGTGTCAGTGTGAAACAGCCTGCCCAGATGGAATTCCACCTTCTCAATGCTTGACTGGTTGTTTAAAGCCACTGCTGAGTCTGCAGTGCTGTGCAGGGATGGTGGTGTGTCTGTAAAGCAGAGAGTGAGAGGGAAAACAGGAAAAAGATAAGTACATAACTGGTGTTTACCCTTGCCTAGTGATATCTTGAACAGAAATTGGGAAAAATAATTTAAAAATTAGTGACTTACAAAAGGAATAGACGGGGCTATTCAGTTGACTATTATTGCTTCCTATTAAAATAAATGTGGAGACTCTCTAATGGAGTGTTCGAAGGAACATCAAAACGAAAGATGGTCCTTCCCAAAAAGGACTTCCTTTCCCTGTCTAATCTGAAGCATAGTTTATTGGAAAAAAAAAAAAGCCAAAGGAAAAAAGAAAAAAAGAAAAAAAAATCCAGCCTGCTATTTATTCAGTAGCTGCAGGGATTCTGCTACTACTGCTACTGTTATGGGCTACATGTACATGTAAAAACTACACTGGAAATTTTAATTCAGACTTTCATACCCTATTAGCAGTACTCTCAATTCAGTATAGTTTGTTCATTCTGCTCTGCCTCTGCTTTCTGCTTCAGGTAACTTATCTGAAGGCACAGGCCATGAACATGAGGATGCTGTTCCTGAAAATAATCTCAAACACTCACTTCTCAGATACTGTATTTGACTCTCTTCTGCCTGTAAAATTTGCCTGGAATAGCAAAATTTGCAAGTTTATGCTACCCACAATGTGTCAGATTCAGTTAAGCAACACAGTGCCCCAATTCCTATGGAAAAACAGGAGGAGAAAAGCAAGAAAACCAAAGGGAACAGTATCATCTTTTTTTCATCATAGCTTCTTCTGCAAAATTCCAGTGCAAATATCCTGTCCTCTGGCATCCTAAGCAGATGCAACTTGTAACTGCTCTGAACACGATGGTGTCCAGTTCTTGGTGTAATGGCCAAAAAGCCTGCAAACATTCTAAATCAAAACAATATTCCTGCAAAATCTGTTTATAAAAGATTAAAGTGCCAGGGTTGATTTCGAATTTTTTTATACAATAGGCTCCAAGCAAAAACCTTAAATCCAAACACACTGACATTTTGTGCATATTAGTAATACGTACTAGAATTTTTCAAATAAACTATATTAATGTGTGTTATCAAGAATAGGACTTGTGGGTCCAGTGTCCTGAGAGTTTCAAGGCATTCAAAATTCGCATCCCAGCTTTGTGACTTAGCTAATGTCTTGTTCCCGATCTTGTTCATGATCTGTGTAAGCTGTTTGACTTGCAGAATAAATGTAGCCAAATCAAAACCATATCTTTATGCCAGCAGTGATTTTCTTCACATGTCTTGTCTGTAGCATCCACAGAACCATTATGCAAGCTTAATATTTGGGAGGGGGTTGAGACAAGGGAGGCAGGGGGTGATTTGCCCTTTCTCTGTAAATTTTATCCAGCTTCAGCTTACAAAGCACATTCATGTTGGATACTTGCTGACACTGAGGTGCCACAGAAGGCAAATCTTATGAAAAGGGTCTTAGTTACTGACCGTGCCTGTGTCATCTGTTCAGAAAAGGCAACAGAAAAAAGTAATCAAATGTGCTTTCTCTTGATTTTTGAAGGGAATAAATACTCGAGTTTCCTGAGCCATTTATGTTTCTTTAAAAAGGAAATTAGGAGAGGGGAGGTGAAAAAACAAAGAGACATTAGTTGGTGGGCTGTTGATGGCCTTGAATATTTTTGTGATCCCAAGAGCTGGCCTTAGAGAGTTCCAACAAAGCAGTGATTGGGTCCACGGGTTGCCAAGGAAACAAGACTAATTAGAGGAGTGTGACTGTGGTTGGGAAATATGGTCTAGCAGGTAGGGCTCTGACCGAGGAGTTGGGAGAGAGGGGTGTTATTCCCAGTTCTCACCTGTCAGGGGTGTGACTTTGGAAGGTGGGTTAGCACCTCTGAAGCCGCAGGGTTTGCAGTGCTCGTCTTTGCCCTTGAAGCGCAGCACGGAAGCCCTTCAGGGCAAGCAGCACTTGCACCACCAAGCACAGGCATGCACTCCACTGCTCTGGCTGGTGTCTCTGGGTGCTATTGTAACCCCTGTCACAACATGACTCTCTTCAGCACACAAACGCAGTTTGGGTCGTTCTTCTGACGTGTCTTTTATATCCTTTCGACAAGGATTTGCAACCTAAGTCACCCAGCCACCTTTAAAACCTGTGACTCTCTGGCTAAAGATCCCACCAGGATTTTGCTGCTTCTCTCTTACAGCATGTCTTCACAGTATCAGTCTTTGGAAGACTTCTTGAGCTTCAAACCCCCTCTTCCTGAAGGCAATGGCTGTCTGATATCCACCTGATTCTCCTCTCATATACCAGCAGGCTCTCCTAACTCAGCTTCACAGTCTCTGATGTACCATTCAGACCTGCAGCTCAGCCTGCAGCCAGACACCAGGAGCCAGACACCTCTGCCTTTCCTCCTGCATTCTTGCAGCCTCAAGAAAATTTTTTCCTTGCTCACAATAGTTGAGAAAAGTAGAGTGAGGCAGCAGTGCAGGCAGCTCTCCCTAAAAGTCCACAGCCTGTGGTAAATGGTGTCTATCTCCATCCCACTGGTGTCTGCCTGCAATGATAACCAGGCTGGCTAATGAGAGTTTCAGCAACAGTAAAATTCTGCCTTTTTCCTCCCAATATGACCTCTACTGACTCGTGCTGGCACGGTGGCTGGGGCTGTCACTTGCATCAGTGAAATCCTTCCCTGCAGGATCCCAACAGTCATGGCAGCTGCCTGTCTGAGTTCCAGCTAAAGGAATCCCTGTTCTCAGCAACTTCAACTCCTCTGCGATCAACGAAGAAGAAAATGAGAAATATCACAGCCCGGATCTTTCTCAGGCTGGCCAAGGTGGCACACTCTCAAAAATAAGAGAGACTGTAGCTACTTGCGGCAAGACAGTGATGAAGGGGATAATTTGACAAAGAAAAATGAGCTACTAGAGAAGAGGTGGACAAGAAAGGGAATTAATAGGCAGGACAGAAATGGGATTCTTCTTGGCAACAGGAGAAAGCGGAGGAGAATAAATGGAGAAATGGTTAAGTATGAAGAAATAGAGAGGTCAGAGGGTAGTAAGGTCAATGGTGAGGAATGGAAAGTTAATATCCCTTGGCAGAGGATCAAGGGACACCTGACAGGAGACTGCAACAGGCATGATGCTGAAGTGGAGCACTCTCCTTCGTACATCAAGCAGATTCCTATCCTATTTTATATGCACTTAATAATTGATTTTCCACTGACTAATCTTTTAATACATATCAGTAAGAAGTGTTTTGAATTGTTTGGCTTAGAATTTCACGTGCTTTAAACAGTTGCTCACTAATTACAATTACTCACTACTAACAGTTCACAGTGGTTTACCTGGGAATTATTGGATTTTGTTTTCAAAACCTTATCATCTGCAATGAGATGACAGCTGTCCAGGCCTGAGTAGAAGAACATGGGTGGCAACAGGCTGTACTTTCATGTGTGTAAGTACAAAGCTAAACTACAAAATCACTGTAGTGTTGACAACAAAGAGAAGGAAACCTTACCAATGGTAAAAACATAAAAAGGAGATAGGGTGATTAACCCAAAACATAGGCTTGCAGTTCCTGACTCAGGGAGGGATTTTTTTAGCCTCTGAGCATGTAAGACTTCATTGAGGTACAGCTCTCAGGACTACAGTTACTTGCTACAATATGAGCCTAAAATATTCTGAATGGTTTGACATGACATTCAAGCCTTTTCTGAATAACAGGTTAATAATTTCTCCAAGCACTCTATTTCTCCTTTAGCAAAAATAAAACAAATGCAAAACTTGTTCTTTCTCAGATTAATCTCAGTGTAATAGAGACCCTATTTTATTAAATAGTTTACTATAGGTGCTGCTTTACAGCTGGTGTTCTCTGAAAATAAGCACTTCTATGCTTTTTCAGGGTGTAAAGATAATGTATGAAAATACAAAGTCCTACAGATTTACAGTGCCATCTCACACCCATACTACTGATAATTTATTATTATGTTATGGCACAACAAAATTTTAATGGAATTTTTGTATCAATACATACGACAGTAAAATCACATGAATCCATTAAGATTTGTATTATTATGATTAATATGAAATTATTTAACTAGGCTAAGATACTCTTTCTAATGATTAGTTAAATTACTGCTCAGCTGCAGTAGAAGTCTCGTGAGATTGCACTACATCCACAAGGATACGACACAAATTAGTAGTGGTTAGTTCAGTGACCGATTTCAGATGAATCAAAGAGATAAGGCACCTAAAGCGTTACTGAAGTGCATTGCAAGTCATTACTACTTTGTTGCAGAAGCATTTATCATAGTCAGTTTTTCATTCTGAACTAATTCTTTGGTCCACAGGAATTCTTTCAGTACGATACAAAATCTTTTCAGGAACCTGTGAAATTACGATTTGATAAATTTCTACCAGGAAAACAGGACAAGCATAAATGCTTTTAGAGGTGATCAGAAACACCCGTCCCTGAGATAAATCTGTTGCTAAACTCCATGTCAGTGTCTGGTGAGATCCCATTCAGAGCCACCTGCATTTGCTGGTCCCTGACATAACTTGGGAATGGTTTAGTCCTTAGAGTGCTGTCAGGATGCTTCACCAGGTTGTATAAATGATGCTGTGAGGTCTCATTTCTTTTGTTCAGTCTGGTACTCCACAATGTTTGTCTCCTCATGTGTCATGACAATATGTCTTTCAGCAGTGCTGCATGAATTCAAAGTAAGTAAGAAACAAATAAAAACAGCCTGTTATTCAGACTTATTTAGAAAAACTTTAACCTGACATAATTTTTTCCTTTAGTATTAGGATTTATCTACATAAATAAAAGCAGTGATGGAAATATGGGATGAGGGTCTGTACCAGCTTCCCTGTAAAATAGGAACCAGTACCTACAGTGGATCAGAAAGGCAGGATAGATGTTGTTAATGGATTTAAGATACAAGAGATGTACCTTTCCCTATTTCCCATAATTTAGATTCAAATTCCAGAATTTAGATTCAAATTCTTCCAAGGCCTCTATATGGCAGAACTTGTAGATAGTTTCAGAAATAAATCCGTATTTCCATTATAGGATTTATTTTCCTCTAAGTTTCTCTTCCTTTATTTACCATTACATTGTCACTAAAATTAGTGACACTAAAAAAATAGTGTATTCACCACTTCCCTACTGAATATATAGTACTTTAGGGCAATCACTTTTAAACCCTCATTTTAATGTTGCTTGAAAGCATTTAAGGGTTGCAGCAAAAATATTCCTCATGATCTTAAATAGGCAGTGGGGAAAGTATGGTGTGGAAAGAACTGATCATATGGGTTCTCCATTGGTTCACCAGTTTTGCAATAATGTTTAGGAAAAAACCTGCTCTTCAGTGACACAAGCATTACCTGTAAATATAAGTTGACACCAGCACTTTCTAAAAGATTTGTAAGATTCAGTGTAGTGAGTGTTTATGAAAATTGCTATGAATATCCTAGCTTTATACAGGGGCATAGTGCAGTTTGTAGGAATATTAGCCTGGAGAAGACAAATAGACCAATTCCCATTTTGGCTAAACAGGTATAAAACTGGAATAACATGATTGCACCAGAGAGGAACTTGATTATATCAATGGGAGCAATATTTGTTTATTGCAATAGAATTTCCTGGGTCATCTTCTGTAATGTGGAAATTTGGATGCTTCTCTTTAAAGTGTTTCTTCTGTAATGTGGAAACACACTTTAAAAATAGCAGCATATATTTGACAGCAGTGTGCTTAGGGAAGGCTGATTTTACTGAGATTGTTAGTCCTACAAGATATGCTACAGCACATTTCCTTTATAGTATTACACAGTGTAAATTGCTTAAACTCAACTCACCTGTCAAGATAACTGGAAACAATGTAATCTAAGTGGGCTCATTAAAAGGTTCTATTGATGCTTTTTAGGTATTAGCTTTAAATAGTTTATTAGTAGACTCCAGTCATTGGTGCAAAGCAAGCAGACCCTACTGCAATTAACTCTTCTGCAATACAATGAATGAAATTCACATGAGGCCTATATTTTCTTTCATTTAAACTGTGATAGTTTTTCCACTAAATGGATTGGGAATTGAAAAGAACTCACAAATATCCATAAGTATTTATGCCAGACTAACAAACGATAGGAGAGAGTTCTACATTTTCTGTCATAGCACAAATCTGGCAAATACTTACTATAAGGCTATGCTAACATTTGTTGGTCTGCATAGACTTAAATTTACAGCTGGATTTGCTTAGTAGCTTGCTCATCCCTTAAATAAAGAAGAATCTGGTAAATGACAAACAAGCACCTGCTTTCTGACCAAGGGCTCCTTCCCAGCAAAGCTGTGCAGCCACAGGAAGCTGCAAGAACAGTCTGTATCCATCGTTTTCAGTGTCAACACCTATTAAGGACAGCACTCTCTGCCTGATCTTCAAAAACCCTTAAATGACATAAATGATACCTTAAAAACTGGGTGTAAAAGAGAAGCTTTGTCAAGTGAGCAGGGCCAGGAGGTTTAGGGGAAGGATTTCTGACTTAGATGAGTTCTTGTTTAAAGGTCTTTGCAGGAGAACATTTTGCTCTTCACTTTTTTAGATATTACTGCCTGAAACAATTCTTGCTAAAAGACATTAGTTTCTAGTCAGGGAACATCTGGTTTCACACTTACAGGTCCTGGCAAAAAGAGAATCTATTGAGCCAAGAATAGCATCAGGAAACAGGGAGCTCAGATCTCATCTACCTCTCATCAGGTACAGTGGGGAATTCAGGCAAAAGAGATAAGCCTCGAACGGTATTAAAGATCCTAGTTGGTTTTCTAAAGCAGAACAGCAAAATCTGCATTTAAAGTGCATTTGATTGATAGTGACCAGATTGTTTCTGAGGTCCTATAGAATAACAAAGACAACAGAGGAGTGTTCAGCAAGCAGCAGCAGCAGCTTGGGTGACAGACATGCAGCTTGTGCGGTGGATTTTTGGGCTTAGTTTGAATTCACAAAAGGACTGAGTTCAGAATTTCACTGTTTCATACTTCTTGAAAAAAAAAAAACAAACCTAAGTGTTGAGTTCAAAACCCGACTCCAGAATATCAGACAGAGTTAGGATGGGGCACATACAAGATAGGTGCAGGAAAGGAAACGGGGAAAGAGGGGCATGGAAGGCAGGGATGAGGAAGCCTGGCATGAAAAAAGAGTGTAAGCCACAGAGCTGCTGATATGCAGTAGGAGCAGGCCTGGAGATCTCTTTAATGAACATGCCTTGAGGAAAATGAGTGTGTCTGTCAGTAAGGGGCAGAAAAAGGCACAAAACCCCTCCTAAGAGGTAAGGCAGGTGTTGATGGGTAAGGACAGGCAGCAGCAGCGAATCCACGCCTCTGAGAGAGCAGGAGAGTTGCTACAAACTTCCAGGGAAAGGCTGTACCTGAAGCGATCTTGTGGGATGCAAGAGAGGAATGCACATCCTCTGTGGCTCGACCTAAGCCTACAGAGAGGAAGGTCCTTGTCTTTTCAAGCATTTTAGAGCTACCTCAGCACTGGGAAAGAGAAACAAGATCTCTGATGGCATAGTAACTTTTCTGGTGAGGAATACGTTATAGTAATCTCTTGTCATGAGTCCCAGTATCTTCCTGTATAGAACTTTAAGGCCCAAGGGCAGCTTTGTACTTTTCACTAATTAAAAGAGAAAGAAGAGGAAGAGCTATGACAGTTTTCT
Source organism: Cnemophilus loriae (assembly GCA_013397755.1). NCBI lineage: Eukaryota > Metazoa > Chordata > Aves > Passeriformes > Corvidae > Cnemophilus > Cnemophilus loriae. Next base: position 791,474 of record VZTF01002689.1, read on the forward strand.
CCTTTAGAATTTATTTATATGGCTACAGAAAAAGTGGAAGATTATTTCTGGCCCAAGAGTATTTTCTCTTGGTTTCCATTTGAGTTTGCGATAGCAATTTTTCATTTGCTACATTTGAGTCTCTGTTTGGCCTTTACTTACTTTAAAAGATAAAAATTGAGTCTTGTAAGTTTTATTATTTCTAATGGAACTACATCAGGGCTATGGAACTGTATTATCTTGTAGTTCTTGTGAAAAACTTTATTGTTCTTGTGGCACAATTTTTCATAATCAAAGCTGGACACACTCATCTTGAATTTCAAATTTCAGATTTAATTTGCAGAATTAATAATTAGGAAGACGGAAGGCCAATATTCTTTTGCTTTCAAACTATGAAACTTTGATCCATTCTGGCAATACGTACTGAGCCCTACAGTACCTGCTGCAAGTGCCTGCTCTTAAAAGGATACCCTTTTGCTCTCTCTTTCTGAGTAACTGAATACCATTACCACGGCGTTTGCCAAGTGCTCAGGAAATACTGCTGCTAAGTGTAAGGAATACTCTACTAATGTATAAAGATATGTGAACTGTGTGTTAAGATTGTTTAGTTACACTAAATTTCCATGGTGACCAACAACTGTACTTTAAGACAGTCACACAAGTCTAGTGAGCGTTATCAGTATTGTCTGTGCAACAAATGAAAACCCAGAATGTGAATACTCTTTCCTGAGGTATGTAAATTACAGCAGGCGCGATATGAATAATACATCCTGTGCACATTAGCACAGTTTTTCAAATGCAAAAGAGATTCTATATGCACAGTTAAAATGGGCTTCTCTGAATGTTATATCAGTAGAAAATCTCATTTAGGCAAAGAAAATGTGGGACCATCAATATGACTTAACTCAGAGAGATATAGAGATCTGAAAGTCCTAAAAGAAGAAAAACCCCATTTCAGATATCTGAAACTAGTTCTTTATTTGGGACATCATCCTGAGAATCCTGTTTCTGATCTCTGAGGTTTTTCATGCTTTTACATCTGCCAGAGTAAGGCCCCTATACAGGCAGAGGGACCCTTATTACAGCAATTGCTAATAGTGTGGTTGCAGAAAGTATAAATCAATGTAATAGAACAATTGTTCGTTCTTCTTCTTCTGTATTCTCATTTATTTGTTCTTTTGGTTCACTTTTGTCCTAATAAATATGCATGTGTTTATGTAAAATGAGAAAAAAATAACATCCTTCCTATTTTGCATTTTCAAAACTAGGGAAAAATAAGAATGTTACAAGTCATTAGTTTTAGATGGAAAAGGCATAAATTGCAAGAGATCTTCCAGTCCTGGAAAAGAAGACAAAACAAACAAAATATGGCAGGTGCTGGTGCTTAGTGTTCATTGGAGGGCTGTCAAACAGCTGGTGAGGGTGTGCAGTGGGTTCAGGGATAGAAGAGTGCCATGGTTTGGCACTGGCCAAACACCAGGCACCCACAAAAGTCACTCACTCACCCTCCCCTGCCACAGCTGGGCAGAGGAAAGAAAAATTTAACAAAGGCTACATGAGCTGAGATAAGGACCAGGAGAAAACACTCCAAGGGCAAAACAGGCTCAGCTTAGAGGTACAAAGTGAGTTTATTACTAATAGAGTCAGAGGAGGATAATGAGAAGTAAAATAAGCCCTTAAAAACACCTTTTTTCTGCCAGCTCCTCACTCCTTCCCACCGACAGTGCAGGGAGACACAGCATGGGGGTTTCGGTCAGTTCATCACCCAGATTTTCTTCTGCTGCTCCAGGAGAGGAGTCCTTCCCCTGTGAGGCCGTGGGGTCCCTCCCACGGGAGACAG